>JANIPM010000004.1:41845303-41857114 GCA_027478405.1 Erythroxylum cassinoides
TCCACAGGTGATGAGAAGAAGATCGGGTGAAAGAAAGTGAAGGTTTTGTTGTCTATGTGTATTATTGTATTTTGGAATTTAGTAATTGTGTTGTTTATGGCTTGGAAATGCCATTATCATATTATAATCATGTACTTCATGATGTAAGCGATTTCTAGACTTGTGTATGGAAATTGGGATTGATTAAATTATGGTTCGTATAATGAATTGATACATGAATATGACTTGGATATGAATGTTGATGAGATAAGAATGAATGTTAAGAAGATTTTATGAATTGAGGTCTGCATGAGCTTAAATTTCTTAAGGGGAAATTAAGATTGCATGTATGAGATTGAGTTAAATAAATATGATGAAAAAGAAGAGAAAAATTTATACCGATTTGGATTAGTTTAAGATAAGATAGTCTTATAGGTTTCCAACGTAACACATCATCAAAGTACAAGTTTTTGGATGTCGAAAAAAAAACTTGTTTCAGTTTCGATTGAACCGTTTGGCTTTCTTTGATTCCGAGCCTTCGATTTGTGTTCGATTTCCCTTCGCTTTTTATCCGATTGGATTTCATGGATTTCGTCTTTGACTTGTTTCCGACCCTTGTTTAAGTACAAGTTCGCTCACGTATGGTACATGTTTTCGATTCATGTATCCGTTTTTTGGTCGGGGTCCAGTTTCGAAATCGGGTCCCAACTTTTATGGTATCAAAGCAAGAAAGAATTTCAAGGAACCACGCTTACGATGTATGATGATCTTAAGTTTATGCAGTTGGGTTCCGAAAACGGGATCCAACATTTGCTCAACTGACAAACTTTTTGCTTTGAGAAATCAAGCGGGATTTTAAATCTTGAGTGAGCTGTCCGACCCCCTGAAAGAATTGAGGCAGCAACGCCTGATGTCGCGACTGCGATTGCAATATGTCCCTGTGATCGTAAATTTGTAAGAAGAGCTCGGTATAAGAAAGTTTTTCCTGTTCCCCCGGGACCATCTATAAAATAACTTGCAGTCGTTGAAGTGAGAACTGAATTCATTATTAAATCAAATATGTGCTTTTGCTCGCTGTTTAGTTTTGATTGTAATAAGAGGTCTTCTTCATCAATCTCTATATTCATCTCACTTTCTACCTCCTTAGTCTGCTGCTGGCGGTAATCAGTACGAAATTCATGTTCAGTGAAATGATAATCAGCTAAGCTTTTTCCCATTTGTTCCAGAGATTTATTGATATCTTGAAGAGCCATTTTTGTAATATCATCAGATGTATACGTATTAGAGGAAGAATAAGCATATAGGTAGTCAGAGCAGAGGTGGTCTCTGAAAGTTTCCCAGAGTTCCCTAGGATTTGCCGGTGAACAATAGAACAAGAGTGTAGCAAATAACAATCTGAGGGATGTTGGCATTTGAAATATGACAGCTTCGTCAAGTGTTTGTTGTATGTAAGAGTCAGATGCTAGCAATCCTAATTGCAGTGCAGCGTCTCTGAAAGAGTTCATCTTTTGACCATTAACAGTTAACAAATCGTCAAACGATGTCGGTCCTCTCACATTTGTCAGCAATAATCTCAAGTAATACCTTTCTCCTTCTCGAGGATCAACAGTAACTAGTCGTCCTATGACTTTTCTTCGCTTTCTTTCTGACCATGTTTTTGTTTTTTGATTCCAAACAAAATGTTCGGGGAAATCCGTATAGAGACATTTGATTTCTGCAGCCTTTTGATTTGTTGAATTGGTCTTAAAAAATTCCGTCAGCATTGTTTTGGAGAAGTCAATATTCCTCAATAAATAAGACAAATTAGCATCTTTTGCAAAGGAAACAGATTGTTGATCTGGAAGGTGAACTTGGAGTATATAGATGGATGGATTAATCTCTGCCAGGCGGAATTCATATATGCGCCATAAAGCTTCGGGGGGGAAATCCAACGGCCTTCTTGGAAATTACTGATTTCGTCAATGTCAGACGTGGTTTCTTGGTCGTTGACGCTAAAGCTTACAAGGTCGTGGCCCTTAAATACATATTTGTATAAGTATTTAACAAGCTTGACAGTGGAACATATTTCAACATTAATGTGGCAATCAAGTAACATCAGAAGGTACGGGTTATGAGGAACCACCCATCTATTATCAACCTCATGTCTGGAAATTTTAACTCTTCTTCCATTTTCTCTACGTCTATAGCACGGATAACTGTCTTCACCATGGACAGTGAAAGGAGTAAAATCCTTGGGGTAATGACTTTTGCATACACCATTTCTCATGCAAGGGCACTGTTTGTTCATAAAACCACAAGGACCGTGGATCATGTGCTTAATGACAAGAGAATATAATCTGGAATTGTGATCAGGATTAGGTATTTCAGCTGATATGATTTGATCATAGGAATCTGGATTCAACAACTTAAATTGTGGTTGAAGTATTAGAAGCAAGTGAGCATGAGGGAATCCACGCTTTTGAAATTCAATTACGTAAACAAATGCGGCAACATCTCCGAATATTCCTTTTTTGATCAACTCATTTTTCAGAATTTCAAATTTCGCCCTGAACACTCTGGACAATAAATCTGGTCTGTCTTGTGCTTTTTCGTGGAATTTAAGATTCTCTTGTATTTCCTTCCACATAGGGTTGCAAGTCATAGTGATGAAAATATCTGGTTTCCCATATTTTTGCACTAGAGCCATTGCATCTAGATAACGCCGTTTCATGTCTCTTGGGCCGCCGATAAACGAAGCTGGGAGGACAACTCGACGGCCAATCGTAGAAGCTTCAGTTTGACCAACATTAACGCTATCTAAAACACCCTGCAAAATTTCCGATCGTATCTCGTTTTGTTTTTTCCTATGGAAGTCAAGCCGTGATGTTTCAATCTTTATATAAGAACCAACAACGAATTGTTGTAGTAGTCTTAAGCTGTGGAGAAGCATCGATTCATCATAACTTCTGATTTGAAGTCGATAGCAGTAATACTCTCTGGCAGATACTACGCCATGTTTAGAGTTCGCTTCTTGAGTAACTAGTAATAGTAAGAATAAAATGATAAATTAATTTTGTGTAATTAGACAATATTTAGGAAACAACGGAATAAGCAAACAACTAACCTATGTTTTCGAGAGAAAATAATTAAGCTGGTTCAGTAAAACTGCATAAAGGAGCAGTGCTTGTTTGATCGGAAGCATTGGTGCTGTTTGCTTGTGGAATTAACCGGTTAATGCGAGGATGCCATCCTGATTCACCACGCGGAAACAAAAGTGAGTATTGAAGTGGGTTGTAGCATGCATAATAAGATTGAATTCTATAGGTCGGTCCTGAGTGAGCGTAGACTTGGATATGAGGAGATTTATCACGTTGTTCATCATCAGTCTCAGTCCATATAGCAGCTACTTGTGATGTTGTAGGAAGATTGTAAACGCGCTGATCAAGACCCGGATAACATCTGAGAACAATTTTTTGATTTTCAAGCGACGGAATATCTTTAAGACTTCGAAAGAACCTAGCATAAGGGTTATCTTAGAGAATTCTCATAATCAGCTTCAATGTACTTTCACGAAGTTTATCAGAACTGTTGACCCTTTGTTGTAGTTCTTCATTAGTATCAAAGAAATAAAGTTGGATTCTAGATACTTTATTGCCTGTTGACACTAAACTGTTAAGGAAATGGTAAACTTGTCCTTGAACACAGAATGTATAAACTCTCTTTGTGTTTTCTGTGAGGTCACGATCATATCTGGCTCCATAGGAAGTGAAATCTACATTGTTATTGTATGTACGAAAATTCTTTCTGAAATGTTCCGATTCTTCGTCATTATTTAGGAGCAAAGACTTTAAAGCATAAGGCATCTGAGGAGCAACAATAGAAATTTGTCCGTACGAGCAACAAAACGATGGAGGTTCAAGGTAAAATCGTTTTGCATTACAATATTGACAATCTGGAACAAAAGGGAGCTGTTGAGGTTCAACAGGTAAATTCTGCAAGGATGTTAATGTTGAAGGAAAGGTGCGATGATTTATCCCTTCAAACGTATAAAAAGGAGATTATCATTATGTGGACTAGTTACGTTGGAAATAGTTTAAATATAGTGAAAAAAGGTACCTTCATTTATGTGATCAGCATGGATATCAATACATCGGTGACGTATTTGTTGATAAGAGGATTCGTGAGTCGGAAGTTGACCGGTGCAAGGTTCGCTATTAATGAAAGAATCGTTATGTTGACGAGTAATTGTTTGGTGAAGTGTCGATGAAGTGGAACTTCTGTTTTTTGCAGCTCGAGTTTCTCTACGTCGTCGTAACAATTCTTGTTTTTTATCATTTGCCATTTCAGCATACTTTTGACGTCTTTTAGCATTTCTATCCATATGTAAACACCTGAGGGATCGACATAATATGAACGTCTTTGATCTATCCATTGATGATGTTCGATAAAAATGAATTGTTAGATATATATACAGACATACATACATAGATATATATACATACATAGATATATATATAGACACAATATAATTAAATATATATTATAAATCATATCACAGTAAACATGTAAAAAAAAGAATTTGTTTATGATCTAACAAACTATATGTGGAACAAACATGATTAAAAATGATTTCAATAACTATAGCAGAATTTATAAAATAAATTTATTTAAGTTAACTACACATACCTTAGTACTCGAAGAATGCAGCAGAGAATAAGCAGGGAACCTTTAAGAAATGGAGTATAAATGCAGTCAGAATGTAGAACGGAGAATTTGATCTATTCAGGTTAATAAATAACTATAGCAGAATTTATACAATAAATTTATTTAAGATAAGTATATATACCTTAGTACTCGAAGAATGCAGCAGAGAATAAGCAGGGGACCTTACAAAAATGGAGTATAAATGCAGTCAGAATGTAGAACGGACAATTTGATAGGTAAAAGAACAGGGTAGTTGAGAGAAGTAAAGTTTGGGCGGAGAAAATGTTTCAGCGGTTACGGTAGATTTGATTTAAGGGTCAAGACAGGAGAAAACGTAAGAAGTTAGAATATAAAGGTGTAAGTGGAGGGCGTGCGAGGGCTAAAATTTTGATGTAAGTTATTTTAATGACAAAGAACTGGCCCTTGAATGATTGATTGATAAACGGATGCAAAAAAAGGCAAGCAATCATGGTAATTTCTGAATGCGTAGAGAAGAGTAAAAGCAAGCAATGATAGTAATTTCTGAAGAAGAGAAAATTATTGTAGAAGGTCAACCTGTCAGAGGTAGCACGTGTATAATAATTAGTAATAATTTGAAACTGGTGTCCGCTTCATACATTTTGGTGGTCACCGTGTCTTTCCTTGTGAGAAGTAAAAACATTTTGGTGGTGTCGAGAAATCTATGACCTATGAATTGAAACGTCAATCTCTATTCTGGTGCTCTTCTTCTTCTCTAATTCTGCTCATGTTTGTTTACTTCTGCAATACGTTATTGGCAGTATTTGACATTATTATAGCAGTTAGAAGATCAATCGATACAGGAAAAACACATCTCAATATTGTGTGAGCACAGGACTGGTATCAACGAAACGTCAATCTCTGTTCTGGTCCTCTTCTTCTTCTCTAATTCTCCTCATGTTTGCTTACTTCTGCAATACGTTATTGGCAGGATTTGACATTATTATAGCAGCTAGAAGATTATTCGATACAAGAAAAACACATCTCAATGTCTGGTTCATACATTTCGGGGGTTAGCGTGGCTTTCGTTGCGACAAGTAAAAATTTTTGCCGGTCTCCAGAAACCCATCAGCTATCAATTGAAACATCGATCTCTGTTCTGGTCCTCTTCTTTTCTAATTCTTCTCATGTTTGCTTACTTCTATAATACGTTATTGACAGGATTCGACATTATTATAGCAGTTGGAAGATTATTCGATACAAGAAAAACACATATGAATGCTTGGTTCATACAGTTTGGGGGTTACCGTGTTTTTCGTTGCCACAAGTAAAAAATATTGGCGGTCTCCAGAAATCTATCACCTATCAATTGAAACGTCAATCTATGTTCTGGTCCTCTTCTTCTCTAATTCTCCTCACGTCTGTTTACTTCTGCAATACGTTATTGGCAGGATTCGATATTATTAAAGCAGTTAGAAGATTATTCGATACAAGAAAAACATATCTCAATGTCTGGTTCATACATTTGGGGGGTTATTGTATCTTTCCTTGCCACAAGTAAAAAAATTTCGCGGTCTCCAGAAATCTATCACCTATCAATTGAAACGTCAATCTCTGTTCTGGTCCTCTTCTTCTCTAATTCTGTTTAGGTTTGCTTACTTCTGCAATACGTTATTGGCAGGATTCGACATTATTATAGGAGTTAGAAGATTATCCGATACAAGAAAAACACATCTCAATGTTGTGTGAGCACAGCACTGCTATCAACCCGTGAAATAGAACCAGAGTAAGAGGAAGCAGGGCAAACCAAAATGAGACGAAGCAGTGAAAGCCAAACTGAGGGCGAAGCAAAAGCGAAACTAAGATGAAGCGGAAGTGAAAGTAAGACGAAAGGCAGTGATAAAAGTAAGCAACAACAAGAGGCAGCGTGGAGACAAAAGTGAGACGACTAAGACGAAGCAGAAACTAAGACGAAGCGGTTGAATTTAGAAAAACATTTTTTATATTATAACATAATTATGATATCAATAAAAACAAATATGCAATGAACAAGTATTGTTAAGTGCGTTAAGGAGCAAAAAATTTGCATCTCCGTATTAATGATTATCATATAGTTAACTAATAAAATAATTGAAACGATAATCGGCTTTTTATAAACGCAGAGGCAAAAGTAAGACATAAGTGCACAGATAAAAGTAACTCAAAAGTAAGACGAAGTGGATAGGCAAAACCGAGACGAAGCGGAGAAGTAAAACATTAGACGGTAGAAACAAAGACGAAGTAGAGTCAAACCAAGATGACAGAAAAGTCAAACTAAGATGATAGAAAAAAAGACGAGACCAAAGGAGGTGATAAAAAGTAAGCAAAAACAACAGTAAGTGTGGAGACAAAAGTGATGCATAAATACGGGAAAACATTAAAGTGAGATGCAACCAGAAGTCATAGAAACATGAAGCGGAAGTCAAACTAAGATGAAGGCAAAAAAAAATTAAGGCGAAGGACAAAGACAAAAATAAGAGGAAGGGCAAAAATAAGACGAAGTGGGGACAGAAAAATAAGTCGAAGCGTAGGAGGTAAAATAAGACGTATAATCTGACAAGGATGAAGCAAAGTAAGACAAAGGAGGGGAAACCAAAATGAGACGAAGCAGTGAAAGACAAAGCGAGGCGGAAGCAGAAGCGAAACTAAGACGAAGGGGAAGTTAAACTAAGACGAAGGACGTTTAACTTTCTGTACATAACTCAGATTCAGACGTTCTATAGATGAATAGAAAGAGGACTTTAAGATCTACAACTCTCATGAAGACCTAAAAGACCAATTCTATCATCTAAAAGATCAAATTTGGACGAGAAGATGTTCCAGCCAAACTAAGATGAAGCTGACGTCATACTAAGACAAAGCTGGCATCATACTAAGACGAGGGGTATAACTTTCTATACAGAACTCGGATTCAGACGTTCTATAGATGAATAGAAAGAGGACTTCCAAATATACAACTCTCATGAAGACCTCAAAGATCAATTCTATCATCTAGAGGATCAAATTTGGACGAGAAGATGTTCTAGCCAAACTAAGACGAAGCTGACATCATACTAAGACAAAGGGTATAAATTTCTGTACAGAACTCGGATTCAGACGTTCTATAGATGAGTAGAAAGAGGATTTCAAGATCTACAACTCTTATGAAGACCTCAAAGACCAATTCTGTCATCTAGAAGATCAAATTTGGATCAGAAGATGTTCTAGCCAAACTAAGACGAAGCTGACGTCATACTAAGACGAACCAATCTTTCCCAACTCCAATATCCAAAATGTTAATTGCGTCAAGGAGCTCAAAATTACCATCTCACGGAAGAGCGAGTCAAACATGAGATGGAAGAGTAAGTCAAAGTAAGACGGAAGGCGCGAGTCGAACATGACTCTACTCCGTCTTAGTTTCTATCGTCTTAGTTTGACTTAACTCCTTTTCGTCTTACTTTAACCATCTTACTTCTATAGTCGCACTTTCACTTCGTCTTACTTTGATTACTTTCAGTTCGTTTTACTTTGATCGTCTCACTTCTATCATCTGACTTCCACTTCATCTAACTTTTATCGTCTTACTTTGATCGTCTTACTTCACTTCGTCTTAGTTTTATCGTCTTACTTCTATCATCTTACTATGGCTCAGTCTTAGTTTGATCGTCTTATTTTGATCATCTTACTTGTATCGTCTTACTTTGATCGTCTTACTTTCACTTCGTCTCACTTTCACTTCGTCTTTCTTTTATCGTCTTACTTCTATCGTCTTACTTTCGCTTCGTCTTACTTTGATTTCGTTGGACTTTGACATCGTCTTACTTTGATCTGATTACTTCTATCCTCTCACTTTCACTTCGTCTTACTTTTATCATCTTACTTCTATCGTCTTACTTTGAGTTCGTCTTACTTTTATCGTCTTATTTCCATCGTCCTAGTTTAACTTCGTCTATCGTCACTCTGCTTCATCTTAGCTTCTATCGTCTTAGTATGACTTTTCTATAGTTTTAGTTTGACTCTGCTTCGTCTCAGTTTCTATCGTCTATCGTCTTACTTTGACTTCGTCTTACTTTGATCTTCTTACTTTCACCTCGTCCTACTTGCACTTCGTGTTACTTTAATTTCGTTTTATCGTCTTTACTTCAATCGTCTTACTTAGACTTCGTCTTACTTTGGTCGTCTTACTTTGATCGTCTTACTTCTATCGTCCTATCTCACTATAAAGTAAGACGATAAAAGTAAGACGAAGTGAAAGTAAGTCAAACTAAGACGATAGAAAAATCAAGCTAAGCAGAGTGACGATAGAAAAGTCAAACTAAGACGATAGAAACAAAGACGGAACAGAGTCAAACTAAGACGAAGCAAAAGTCAAACTAAGACGATATAAACTAAGACGATAGAAACTAAAACGAAGCAGAATCAAACTAAGAAAGTCAAACAAAGACTTTTATATATATATAAATTTATGTTTGACTTTAAAAGATAATAATTATATGAATAAAAACAAATATGCGATGAAATGTTATTATGATTGTATATGTAAATATAATCAGAAATATATATATTAGTGATTCGTATTATTTAATATATTTATGTAAATAGTTGAAGTTGAATAATAATAATGAATTTAATAATCACGATAAAAATAATTAGAAACTGATATTGTAAATAAGAATAACATAAGATCGTCTTACTATGGCTTAGTCTTACTTTGATCGTCTTATTTCGATCATCTTACTTGTATCGTCTTACTTTGATCGTCTTACTTTCACTTCGTCTTTCTTTATACTTTCTCTTCGTCTTACTTTGATTTCGGTGGACTTTGATATCGTCTTACTTTGATCTGATTACTTCTGTCCTCTCACTTTCACTTGTCTAACTTTTATCGTCTTTTTTTCTATAGTTTTAGTTATTATGATTAAAAGAGACCACAATGTGACATTAAAAGTTTATGAGAATCTGGGTGTTTTCCTATTACGACGAGTGTCTGTAGTGGATTGTGCGTCTGATTGTGGTGTACATTTGGTGTTGTTGATCAGCTTATCGATTTATGACTGCGAGTTGTATTCAGCATTGGAGAATCTTATTTCAAGGCATTATTTAGCTGATGAAGAAGATTCAGGGATGAAACAGCGAAAGCCAAAGTGGGACGGAAGCAGCTTTTGCTTTCGTCTGCTTTTCAATCTTCGCTTGTTTTTCAAACTTTGTCTGCTTTTACAAACTCTATTATTCGTACTTCATCAAAATCATTTTTGTAAAGTCATTTTGACTTAACAATCTCCCCCTTTTTGATAATAACAAATAATCATACACATAAGGTGAAAACCTGTAAAACAGAAAAATGTACAGTCAAAAAATAAGAACACATATCTTCATGGTATCTTCGTCTGACTTCTTCATTCTCTGTTTGCTTTTCCTCTCCCTATCTTTTTGTTTCTTCTACAAAAATTCTTCTCCTTCGTTGACCCCCTTTGATTTCTGCTTTCCCTTTTTTTCTCACCCTATTTGTTATTAATAAAAAATGATCACGACCGATGATGCTTCAACAAGAAGCGATATGTCAGACGAACTGGAAACTGAGACGATAAAATAACACGAAGCGTCTTACTTTGATTTTGCTTCGTGCACTACGCCTTCTTTATGTGAGGCATCCTTTTTCAGAATTTATTGTCTTACTTTTATCTTCTCACTTTCACTCCGTCTTACTTTTATATCGTCTTTACTTCTATCGTCTTACTTTGACTTCGTCTTTACTTTAAAAAAATAACACGAAGCGATTACCATATTATGTAATCTAATATTACAATTCTTGAAGATACAATGTTGGTGAACGCATTTACAATCTTCCTATTGTCTGCACCACGCCTTCTTTATTTGTGGCATCCTTTTTCAAAATTTATCGTCTTACTTTTATCGCCTCACATTCACTCCGTCTTACTTTTATATCGTCTGACTTTCACTTCGTCTTTAGTTCTATCGTCTTACTTTGACTTCGTCTTTACTTTTCAAAATAACACGAAGCGATATGTCAGACGAACTGGAAACCGAGACGAAGCAGTCAGCATATTATGCAATCTAACATTAGAATTCTTGAAGATACAATCTTGGTGAATGCATTTACAATCTTCCTATTGTCTGCACTACGCCTTCTTTATTTTAGGCATCCTTTTTAGTCTGTGACTGACACTGACGATGAAGAACATGATAAATCTCCTCATATCCAAGTCTGTACCACGTCTTCTTTATAGACAAAGACCATATTATGCAATCTAATATTACAATTCTTGAAGATACAATGTTGGTGAACGCATTTACAGTCTTCCTATTGTCTACACTATGCCTTCTTTATTTGAGGCATCCTTTTTTAGAATTTATTGTCTTACTTTTATCGCCTCACATTCACTCCGTCTTACTTTTATATCGTCTTACTTTCACTTCGTCTTTACTTCTATTGTCTTACCTTGACTTCGTCTTTACTTTTCTAAATAACAGGAAACGATATGTCAGACGAACTGGAAACCGAGACGATAACATAACATGAAGCGTCTTACTTTGATTTCGCTTCGTGCACTACGCCTTCTTTATTTGAGGCATCCTTTTTCAAAATTTATCGTCTTACTTTTATCGTCTCACTTTCACTCCGTCTTACTTTTATATCATCTTACTTTCACTTCATCTTTAATTCTATCGTCTTACTTTGACTTCGTCTTTACTTTAAAAAATTACCCGAAGCGATTACCATATTATGAAATCTAATATTACAATTCTTGAAGATACAGTCGTACAAGAAGTCAAGGATTTAAGCGTATTGAATCTTGATGAATTACTTGGATCTCTAAAGATACATAAAGTTGAACTCGATGCTAAAAATAAGCACAGATGGGACAAATCCATAGCATTGAAGGCTAGATAGAAGAATCAGAAGAATCAAAGGAAGAGAAGCTCATCGTCAAAAGCGTTGAAGATTGAGGTAGTCAAGGATGACGATTCCAGTAATTCAGATCATACTTCAAGCGACGACGATGATGAACTATCCTTTATCTCGAGAAAGATCAAACACATGTGGAAGAAAAAGGCTGAAGGAAATAAAGAATCCTATTGTTAGAGTAGTGCCCTAAAGGCAATCCCCTTTAGCGCTTTTTGTTCATAGTCATGTACAGACTTTATGAAGAA
>JANIPM010000004.1:41868037-41879778 GCA_027478405.1 Erythroxylum cassinoides
AGAGCTTAGTAAATGCATGGGTTTAAGTGTTCTAGGATCAATTTATACATTAGTTTCTTTGGGTTCTCATTTGGAAAATCTTGTTAACTTGGGAATTGTATTTATGTTAAAAAGGGAATCAAGAAGGACAAGAGGAGCAAGAGGAGAGGCATATTTGAACATGCCATAATCAAAGATTTCAAGGTGGGTTTCACTTTTATAGTTAAGTAATAAGCCAATAAAAGTTTTCTGTAAAGAAATGGCAGTAATTAATTTTGCAACTACCTCATTCATGTGCATTTAATGTTTTTAAATGCTGCAAGATTGTGCTCCATGCTTACACATGATTTGTGTGATGATTTATGAAAAGTTGTTTCTAAAATGATTCTTTAAAATGATGCATGATTATGAAACCATACTTATGGAAATGGTTTTTAAGGTATAACAAGCATGTGAAAAGCACATTTTCAAGAGAATGTGTTATTTTGGCATCAAGCTTACAAGATTTTGAAATCTATGTGTTATGTGGGTTTGTGGTAGTCTCTCAAGAATCGTCACGTGCACGTTGATCCAAGTATAGGCTTCTCTCGCCTGCCCGCTAGTAGCATGGAGTTCCCTCAAGGACTCCCTTAAGAATTCACGACTACACAGGACTATTATATTAGAAATGTGTAGTGCGTCATATTTTGGACTTACCTAAACTATTTGATCTATTTATGTGTTCATGACAAGTTGATATGAGTGATGCATTCATGATTTGTATACACATGAATTTCTGCATTGAAAATGACTTAATAATGTTTTTTCTTGTTACAAATTATAATATTGTTACCCACTGGCTTTAAGCTCACCCCCCAATCTCCTCCCACACATTCAGGTAATGAGCAGGATATTGAGTAGGTTAAGTGGCAAGGCAGCACTCCTAGTTTTGGTTATTTTGTATTTAAAGCAAGTTTTGTAAAGCAAGGCTTTAGTTGCATTTTGAGCAAATCATGGTTCATGTATCCTTTGTATTTTGGGATTTTGATGTATTAATGTACTTGCGGCTTGAAATGCTCACTAAAGCTTTATAAAACTTTTATATTTTGTTGCAAATGAGATATGTTTGCATTTTTGGCCATGACTTTTTTAAGTTTGTGCGTTGCTTTTTTTTAAGGTTTCATAAGGAAAAAATTTGTGTTTTGAATTCGGGAGAAAATTTTGATTAATCTAGGCTGATTTAGTCAAATATGTCCCTAGAAAGTTGTAGGTCTTTCTTTTATCTTTCCAACGGTATATAATATGAAATTTTTGGACTTCTGAGCTAAAAGTTATGGTCCTTAAAAAGGAAAGATGTATTTTCTACATTTTGCTTCTTCTATGTTTTGCTTTTTCTGTGATGACGTGTCATTTGTGATTTGTTTCTTTTGTGAAGACGTGTCGTCTGGATGATGTATCTTCTCTGATGACGTGTCGTCTGTGATGACATGTCTTCTATGATGACATGTCGTCTGTGATGATGTGTCCTTTGTGATGACATGTCATCTATGATGACGTGTCATCTGTGTTTTGTTTCTTCTACGATGACGTGTTTTCTATGATGACGTGTCCTTTGTGAAGACATGTCATATGTGATGACGTGTTGTCTATGATGACGTGTTGTCTGTCTTTTGCTATCTCCTATCTTCTGCTCCATTTTTGACCCCTCAGAAGATAGAATCTATCGTTGAGGTCTTCATAAAAGTTGTATATCTTGAAGTCCTCTTTCTAGCCATATTAAGAACACACAATTATGATATCTTTAGGGAATGTTATGGCAATTTTTCCGATTCGTCTGTCTTTTCCCATTAGTCTGCTTTTTCATTTGGTCTCATTTGCACCTATCTTATACTCCATTTTTGACCCTTTAGAAGATAGAATCTATCTTTGAGATATTCATAAAAGTTGTAGATCTTGAAGTCTTCTTTTGAACCATATGAAGAACACATAATTCTGATATCTTTTGAGAAAGTTATGGCACTTTTCCTAATTTGTCTATCTTTTTTCATTAGTTTGCTTTTTCATTTGGTCTCGTTTGTACCTATTTTCTGCTCCATTTTTGACCCTTCAAAAGATAGAATCTATCTTTGACGTCTTCATGAAAGTTTAGGTCTTGAAGTCTTCTTTCGAACCATATGAAGAACATACAATTCTAATATCTTTAGGGAAAGTTATGGCAATTTTCCCGATTTGTCTGTCTTTTTCCATTTATCTACCTTTTCATTTGGTCTTATTTGTACCTACCTTCTGGTCCATTTTGGCTCTAGGTGATAAAATCTTACCTTAAGGTCTTCTTTAAAGTTGTAGATCTCAAAGTCCTCTTTAAAATCGTCCTAAGATGATCTTAATCTGATATCCCTAATGATAGTTATGATAATTGTCCCAAGGCAGGTGCGATATGATTGAGGTTAAAACCCTGTTCAATTCTTCCAGCCATAACTTTGTTATAGGATCTCCAAATGAGTCAGTTCTTGTCTCTACATAAATAGGAGACATAAAGCCACATATGTTTGGAAATAGTAGAAGTAAGCTATCTTGAAGATTGTCTTGGTGGGGGCGCACCATCCTTGTGGGATACACGTTCAGATGTCACTTAGGACGTCAGGCTCATGACTCACAAGGGCGGGGTGTCCAACATGTTAGGGATCGGTTTTCTTGTGGCAATGAAGAAGATGATATGGTGAGAGTAGCAAGTGAAAAATGGAAGCAAGACGTAACTTGATGGAGGTTTGGGTGAGTCAAAAATTGTGAAGGAGAAGAGGAAGCCACGAAAATGAAGAAGAAGGACAAAATGTAAGACCTTTAATGGTCTTTTAATTAAATGAAAGCATCGTGGGAGTGAGGACATGGTTTGGCAAGTGACACAAGTCACTTGCCACACGTCCAATTCCCATGGATTTAAACAAGTTCTCTTATTCAACTAGTCTAATCAATTTCGATTTCTACTCTAATTGTCCTCCAATTTTCAATGACACTTGTCAATAAATCCCATAGTCATTTATCAAAATTTTCATTGCCATTGGACAGTAATTTCTACTACCATTTAACAACTGTTTTTCTACTTGACAATTTTTCTAGCCAAAATACCCAACAATTTCTAGAAATTTTCTCCAAAAATTCCAAAAATTCTAAATCAACAATTACACTTTCCAAATCAAAATTTTCAACACTTAAAAACCACAATTCTAATATAATCACATTTAAAAATAATTATACTCAGAAAATGTCAATGAATGCATGTATAATTATTTTCATGTGCAAAAATTCAATATTCATTTGTATGTGCATATCATATAATGCATGAGCATGAAATGTATTTCTAATCTCTTAGTAACCTCCCATATTTCCTATTCTAGCCTCCACGTGGGGTAATGGGATGTTACATCAAGCTTGTGTCATTGTATTTTATACCTAAATTTTATTGGATCTCATGCTCAACTTACCTACCTCAGGTTGTACTTTCGAGTTCGAGTTTTGGTTTTGTTGGGCTATTGTCATCTTCTTTTTCATATTTAAATGCATTTTTCACGCTTTAAAAGAAATAGCTACGTTGATGAAATAATTTCATATTAATTGCTCTTGCAACATAAATCACTTTAATTGCTTTACATTTATGATAATATATACTAAATTAAATCATTCAATGTTCTTAAACTTATGTCATATATAAGAGTGTTATATTTTCACGTTACACTTACCTGTCTATTATCTTATGGTCTAATGTTGCACTTTCATCCATTATGCAATACTTTCAAATCATATAAAAAGTGATCAAACTTTCACAAACAATAAATAAAAAAGATAATATATTAACATGCATGCATCATCATTCAATTATAGTATAAATACAAAAAGGGATAGGTGTAAATTATACTATGTTTTGATAGATTTTTAAGTATGTTTTTGAGTGTTTCTTGGACGATTATTATTTGGATAGACTTAGAATTATGTTATTATTAATGCTTGTTTAAGAATTATGTTATTATTAGTTTTTGTTTATGTTCTAAATGTTTGTGTGGTTTAGAACATGATTTGGGTCTTAATTATGTTTCTTGAGGTGGTTGATATGTTTGTGAGTATTGGAAAACATATAATTGAAGAATAAGAAAAATTGAAGCAAACTAGGGATACATGTCCATGTCTATGACTGTGCATGTCTCTTAGCTCGTGCAAAATCGTGAACATTGGAGATTTTTGAGTTGTACATGGCCATGTATCAGACTGTGCATCTCCCAGAGAGTGAAATAGCATATTTTAGCTTTTTCAACAGATTTTTTTGGTTTGTGGATGTTTTGGGCCTACTGTTCGAACAATTAAGTGAGAAAACCCTAAAAGAACCCTAGAAGCCTCAAGAACTATTTAAAAATGTAAAACACTACAACTATGCAACAACCAACATAACAAAGTGTATCAAATGCGGGAGAACAAGAAGAATATCCAAAAATTCCAACTTTCCAGATCAAGCTCTAAACAAAGTTTTTCTTCTTTTTGGTAGCGCGTCATATACTAAACAAAATAACTAAACCTAAAATTGTAGCTAGTGAAAGTCTAGGTGGATCGCACAGAGAGTGTATGTAAAATTTATGCAATGAAAGAAATTAGTGTTTAGGACATTGGGGGGGGAAGTAACATCCTGTTATCCCATCTTAAGGGCTAGAACCCTAGAATAATGTACACGAGAGTTTATTGAGAAGCTAGAAAGTGCATTTCATTCTCATACATAATATAGCACACATACACACATGTGAATATTGATTTTTACATATTAAAATGATTGTACATACATTCATTGACATTTTTCTAGGTATAATTGATTCTATAAATTTGATTATATTGAGAATTGTGGTTTTTATGTGTTTACAATTGATTTGGAGAGTATATGTATTGATTTATAATTTTTGGTAAAATTTGAAAATTTACTGAAAATTTGGGTATTTTTCAATTAGGAAAAATGTCAAGTGGTAAGACAATTGATAAATGGTAGTAGAATTAACTGTCAAATTGTAGTGGAAATTTTGATAAATGAATTTGGAATGTATTGACAATTGTCATTGAAAATTGGGAGATAATTAGATTAGAAATTGGAGAGAAATATACTAGTTTTTAATAAGGGTCCAAATGGGACCACAAGAAGTTGACAATTGGTAGTGACAAGTGTCACTACCACTCACCACTCCTCTCTCACGTTTTTACATTTTTGCAAGATAGTCTCCTTAATGTCTTTCGTTTCTACTCTTGTCTTCATCTTCTTCATGGCTTTCTCTTCTTCTTCACGTTTTTGTTGCCAACCTCCACCAACATTGAACCTAGCTCTCTCATCTAATTGCTACTTCCATCTTGTTGTCTCTTTCATTTGTCTCAAGAAACCCTAACCTAATACAGCTCCATAATGACCGTGAGATGCATGAGAAGTTAGGGATTCTTTGTGTTCTTGAAGAGTTTGAAGAATTTGAAGCTTAATCAAGTAAGTTATGCTTTAAATATCATGGGTAGTGTTAAATGAAGCATGTATGGTGATAGTTAGATGTTAAATTGACATAAAATGATGTTTTATGTATGCTGAACTTAAGTGATGAAATGTGTATGCACATGTCTTGCTTTTGTATATGTGTATGATGATTAATGAATCATAAATTGTTATAGAGATATTTCTAAGGTAGAATGATCATTATAATGGTGTTTGGATGAGTGCAGTAAATTGGTGAATGACTAGACATGTTTGATGTTCTATTTTGTGGTTATGATTAAAAGTCTTTTATGGCTTGTTTTGTGAATGTTTTGAGTTGTAAATTGAGGTGAGAATGAAAAGGAAATGAATTAGAAAAGATGATATATATACAAGATGTGTTAGATATAAAATGTAGGAAGTTATAAAAATATAGAAATATTGGAAGAGAGTGACTGGAATATTTTAGCTATAGTGTTTCCACTGGATATGCTTCTGTATTTTAGCCGTAACTTGACTTGTAGATATCCAAATGGGATGAGTTTTGATTTCAATTAAATTACAGACATATGGATACATTTTTCATGCAGATATTGGATTCAAATTATGTCTTTAACAGTTTCAAAATTAGACATGAAGTTGAGTACTGGGTGCAGTAAATTGGTGGATGAACACATGTTTTTGTGTTCTACTTTGAGAATATGAAAACCATAAGTGAAAAGTTGTTATGTAGATGTTATAAGTTGGGAATTAAGGGTTTAATGAAAGTGAAAGTTAGGCTAGCCAAGATGTTGAGTTATGTCCTTGAAATGAGATGAATTAAGGTAACAGTTAGGCATTTAATGAAGGTGAAAAAAATGAAGTAGAACATGTGCAGAAAATTTATGATGAAAGTTTGTAAGAATATGTTCTATTTTGGTGTTTATGATCAAGTATTGATTTTGATTTGTGTATGGATGTTATTGAACTAAAATTAAGGTATACATGAAGAAGTTATCAACCTGAAATGAAGAATGTTGAATATAAATTGTTTGAGACTTATGAATGAGAAATTTTATGGAAAAAGAATAGGATTTCATAAATGATGAGTTTTAGTGAGAATGATGAATCAAATGAGTTGAGGTTTGAGAGTTTAATGAAATCAATTTGGTAGTTGAATTAGTGTAAAATGATGTTGCATTAAAAGAGGTGAATGTGGGAAAATTTAGAGCAAAAGTGATGTTAGAATCTACGTAGAAACTATTGGAAGTGCTCTTGAGTGAGTTGTGCCTCTCCATTGTTCGTTAGATAGACTTTAGGTCCACTAAATGGACCTTCTTGAGTTTGGAATACTTCCCAACCTCATTTATGTCTCTTTAATGACTTTGGGTCTACATAACAGACCTTCATGGGTTTGAAAAACTTCCCAGCATCGTTCATGTATGTTTTGATGGGATGTATGTCCTTTGAGCGGACATTCACATTACACTTACACAAATTTGTGATTTTGAACCTTTAAATAGCAAAACCTCTCTTCTGGGTCTTCGCAAAAGTTGCAGATCTCGAATTCCTCTTCGAAAGCGTCCTATAATTATATTAATCCAACATCTACAGCAAAAGTTATGCTTTTTGCCCCAAGTTATGTTTGTTTATAGATGATTGACTTACTAATGTTTTTCCCATGAGATATTTAGGCTTGATTATGATCTTGAATGAGCCTAGTTGAAGTTAGATTGAGCTATTAAAGTAAGGAAAGTGTATTAGGTGTTAAGGAATGATTCAAAGATCATGTTAATTGGTTATGAGACGAGTATTAAGGAAATGTACCAAGGATTGTCATTGAACATGCATTGTACATATTCCATCTATACATATGTGAATAAATGAATACTTATAATTGTGCAAAGTTGTGATGCATATAAATGTGTATGTATTGCATGATTTGGAAGAGCATATTGAGAGACAACATCCAGACGTTGCCGGGACATCGAGACAATAACTTTCTAGAGCAAACTGTGAGTAACCTAGATAGCCTCAATTAATTATTGCTTTAAATTCTTCGTTGAATTGTTTTGTGGAATTGCTTGTGTTAATTCTGGACATTAAATTTCTGAGGCGTTTGATGTATAAATGACATATTGGAAGTGATCCTCATATATGAATTTGATGAAATATGTGATTTTTCAACATTTTGTTGAATGTCGGACCAAGACAAATATGAATCGTGAATGTAAATGTGATTGTGTAAGTGAAATCAAATGACTGAGTGAATATATATGAATATGATGCATTTCATTACATAAATGCATGATCAGATAACGAAAGTTATGACCTGATACCAAAAATGAGCTTAAATCTTATAGTGTGATTAAAAACCAAAGGCTCGCTATATATAATAAGCCCTATATCGCTAACGGATAAGGGATAGTTATCATTGAGACCGATATCCACAATAAATATGAGACAGTTTTAGGCACTCAATCACAACAATGATATAATCGAAATTGAGTCTCACGAGCATTGCATAAACATTTATATTTGTGTTTGAATGATTGAAGTGTATTGTTGACTTGTAATTGAATGAGTAAATGATACATGATGCTACTTGATAAATGAAAAGATGTGAATTAAGTGCTTATATATCTTGATATATTGTATGAATTGAGTGAACTATTGAAGATGGTTATCTCACTGAGTTCGCAAAACTCACCAAAATTGCAACGTTCATATTTTAGGACCGAGAGAGGACACAAGTGACAGAGAGACTCTATAAGAATCATAGTTCTTGTACTTTTAGAAGGAAGAAATGACTCAAAGGTCGGTCAACTGAGATTGAAGGATTGGATATAATTTTTTTGGTATAATTCCTCATGTATGTAGCATATTTTGTATTTAGTTTTAACATTGTACATATTTGGATGATACTCTAAAGCTACAATGTATATATTGTTTAAAAAATGAAATGAGGAATGCGGTTTTTAAATATTGTGTCTTTTTTTATGATGCCTTATAAGAGATTATCACTACTCTAACATGCCATTATTATAGGTTACGTACTGGAATGTCCTCAGGGCATTATGGTATATACTCTACGATAGTGGGGTGTTGCATTCCTTAGTATCAGAGCATGGTTTGGCATCCATAGGGACATATAGGAATATTAGATATGAAATATCATGAGAAATGCGGATAGTAATCAAAATTATTGTCTATTATAGGTGATCAGCCATAGGTGATCAAGTAGGACAGTTAGCTGACTTAGAATCAGTAGGAGCCAGTAGAAAGTCTTCTGTACCTCAACCTGAGGGAATGCCTCCTAGAATTTTGGAGAGAAGGGAGAGGAGACATGATAGGCTACGAAAGTAGGGGCTATGGACTTCTATAGAAGTACAGACCCTGCAGAGGTCGAGGGATGGCTAGAGAGAATAAAGAAAGTCTTCGATCAGATGGACTGTGAGTCGGATAGGAAGTTCAACTACGCAGTTTCTTTATTGCAAGGCCCAACATATTAATGGTGAAAGATTATTCCAACTAATACCACCAGGCCTTATAATATGAAGTGGGAAAACTTTTTGAAGGTCTTCAAGGAGAATTACATGCCCAAAATCTACCTAGACAGAAAGATGAAGAAGCTTCTAGACTTGAAGTAGGGCAAATTATCGGTAGCAAAGTATGAAACTAAGTTTAATGAGCTAATGGGGTATGCTACTATCTTGATTCCTACTAAGGAAGATGAGTGTAGAAGATTTGAAGAAGGCTGAACATGGGATCAGGACAAAATTAGCAATCACCAACTTAAACAGATTTACTGAGTTGAGAGCTGCCTCAATCAGAATTGAGCAGCTATTAAGAGAGAGACAAACAAAGAATAGGCAGGAATCTCGAATGAAGAGGCCCAATAAAGTTCAGGGTAGTTCTGGCAGAAGATTTAGTAAGTATCAAAATAGATCCTTTCGACCATCGGCTAGATCAAGACAGTCAGGGTTCAAATAGAGGGGTAGCTTCGTACAATTTAGTAGTGGAAGAGGTACAGTATCAGGCTAGTTACCTAGTTATAAACATTGTAGGAAGAAGCAAAGTGGTGAGTGCTGGAGATTGTCAGGAGCTTGCCTTAGATGCGGCTCTTTTGATCATCAAATTAGATATTATTCTTTCGTTATCGGAGCCTAGTCTGGTATGAGTGGAGGATCAATAATTGAAACTAATGTCTATTAGAGCCGAGCCAGTGGGTCTGGGTAGAGAGGTCGTAGTAAAGGTAGAGTGAGTTATGGAAGCCCTACTGTCAAGAATGAGGTGCGAAGCAACCTAATGCAATCTTAGGATAGAGTTTATGTCATGACTAGACAAGAGGCTCAGGATTCTCTAGATGTCGTTACAAGTGCATTGCTTATTTTTGATTGTGAAGTGTTTGCATTGCTAGATCCTAGATCTACGCATTCTTTTATCGCACCACATATGGCATCTAGGTTGCATTGTGATAGAGAGTTATCGAAGCATAGATTAGAGGTAAGTACACTGATAGGTAGTACCACAATTATAGGAGAAGTCTACAAGAGGTGCTTGATTTGAATTGATCAGGCAGAATTGGAGGCAAACTTGATTATATTAGATTTAAGGGAGATAGTTATTATCTTAGGCATGGATTGGCTCACTACTCATAGGGCTATTATGAACTGTTATACTAAGGAGGTGATATTAGAATCTCCTAATAAGTCAAGAGTAGTTTTTCGAGGTATTAGTCAAGCAGTGTCAGCCAGGTTAATCTCATTCATAAGTGCTTTGAGGTTGATGCAAAGGGATGTGAGGCTTATTAGGCCAACGTCATAGATACCCGAGCTGAGCAAAATGTACAGGACATTCCTGTTGTTAAGGAATTCCTAGATGTATTTTTTGCTGAGATATCTAGTTTACCTCTAGATCGAAAAACAGAGTTTGCGATCGATTTGGTTCCGGGTGCTGCTTCTATATCTATTCCTCTATATAGGATGACACCTATGGAATTAAAGAAATTGAAGGCTCAGTTACAGGAGTTGTTGGAAAAGGGTTTCATTAGACCTAGTGTATCACTATGGAGAGCTCCAATATTATTTGTAAAGAAGAAAAATGGAACTCTGAGATTATGCATCGGTTATAGGTAACTGCATCGAGTAACAGTGAAGAATAAATACCCGTTGCCTAGAATTGATGATTTTCTTGATCAGTTGCAAGGAGTTCAGGTATTCACTAAGTTGGATTTGAGATCTAGGTATTATCAGTTGAAGATAGCAAAGGCTAATGTACCGAATAGTGTGTTTAGGAGGAGGTATAGACAATTCAAGTTTTTAGTAATGCCGTTTAGGTTAACTAATGCCCTAGCTACATTTATGGATTTGATGAATAAAGTGTTTCAGCCTTACCTGGATCGATATTTGATTGTGTTTATCGATGATATCTTAGTGTACTCAGACAGCAGAGAAGAACATGCTAAGCATTTGAGAGTGATTTTACAGATTATGAGAGAGAAACAGCTATATGTAAAATTCAGTAAATGTGAATTTTGGTTGGATCAAGTAGTATTTCTGGGTCATATAGTAACTAAACAAGGCATACAAGTGGATCAAAAAAGATAGAAGCAGTGATGAAATGGGAAGCTCTAAAGAATGTATCAAAAATCCAGAGTTTCTTATGATTAGTCGGATATTACTGGAGGTTTGTCAAAGGGTTCTCCCTGATCTCAGCCTCTCTGACTAAACTTCTGAGAAGAATGTAGTATTCAGATGGAATGATGAATGTTAGGAGAGTTTTGAGGAACTAAAGCATCGGTTGACTATGGCATCGATGTTAACTATTCCATTGGGAACTTGAGGATATGTAGTATACAATGATGCTTCGCATCAAGGGTTGAGATATATATTGATGCAGTATGGCAAGGTGATAGCCTACGCATCGAAAAAATTAAGATCTCACGAGATAAATTATCTAGTACATGATTTAGAGCTTGCTGCAATTATTTTTTCTTTAAAGATACGGAGACGTTATTTGTATGAAGAGCCATTTCAAATATATACCGATCATAAGAGCTTGAGGTATCTATTGAGTTAGAAGGAATTGATGATTTGCTTGATCAATTGCAAGGAATTAAGGTGTTAACTAACTTGGATTTAAGATTTGGGCACTATCAGTTGAAGATAATAGAGCTGATATATAAAGAGCAGGTATGGGCATTTCGAATTTTTAGTAATGTCGTTTGGGTTAACTAATGCCCCAACTACATTTATGGCTTTGATGAATAAAGTGTTTTATGCATTGTGAATTTACGAGGAAAAATAATGCATTGGAA
>JANIPM010000004.1:41978170-41993688 GCA_027478405.1 Erythroxylum cassinoides
CCATAATACATTTTTCGTTTAGTGGAAATGATTAATTGGATCAACAAGTTCTTTAGTGAACTTGATATAGTTTCTTTTTATTGTTCAAGACAGTAATGTACTGTAGAACATTAGAGCCATTGGGCATCCATGAGGAGCTAATGTCTCATCAAAGATCCAAGAATACATTTAGGGAAATTTTCTTAATTATGATGATAATTAAGATAAGAGTTGTAACATTTAAGCAAGTGCTCACTAAAAAGAATCTTGTAGAATTCTCTCATTAAGCTACTATTCTAGTAGTAGAATAATCGTCATATGGTGATATGATATAAGATACTTAAATGATTAGCTTAGTGCAAGTGGGATATTGTTAGTTTATGCCTTACAACCAATCGCTTTGGTTGTAGTTTAGACAAATTATTTAAAGGTATTCTTTATCTTCTACATGTTTAGATGTATATGATAAAGTCCATGTGATAATTGTACATTGCAAATGAAATTATAATGAGATTATAATTATAAGATTCATATTGCATTTATGTATTATTTCTAAAAGTTCCTAGTCATTGTTCTATTAAGATTGGACATTAATAAAATATAAAAAAACTAATACATGTTTTGTTTTTCCTTATAAAGAAAGTAGTCGATCTCATTGACTAAAGTATAGAGATACTTAAACAAACATGTGGGTGCTTGCTAGAGAACAAGTTCACTAAATAGTCTTGATATGAGAAATCCATTTGAAAAATTACTTAGATGTCTATGGAATTCTCATTATGATGATTGTATAAGTAATCCTTTGACTTGAGGTCATAAAGTTATCTTATATGGGGGTTGCTATGTTTTGATACTAATTATGATCTATTTAATCATAGTTCATTTAAATGATAGTTATTAGATGTAGCTTGATTTATATGGAGAAAGTTGAGTGATCAAGATAGATTTCATTATCCTAAAGTAATTAGGGAGAATGTTTCATTGTTCTCGATTAGTATTAACTCAAAAAATCCTTGGCTAAGTTAAAATGATGTTTTGTAAATAGTTTACAAATGTCATTAATTGAATCAATAGCTAATGGCAAAGAACTAATATGATTAGACTCAAAATAGATTATATATTAATTTCATGCTCTATGGCTAATCGAAACATTGCATGACGAAAGGATTAAATTATACAGAAAAATTATGCACGAAAAGTTTAGTGAAAACCACTTTGACATTCCCTAAATATTTAGGTGGTCATGATGCATTACTAAATACCAATCTTGATCTATAATCATAAATTGTTTAATTGGAGAATTAAAGATAAATTAAAAGGAGTTTTAATTTATATAATTTTACTTATGAATTAAAATTAGATTTTATAATCATTGCCAACATTTTTTTGGATTTGAGGGAAACCCCACTGGTGGAGCCTGACCATCAAAAATCCTGGCAGAACCCGACCACCGAAGCGGAGCCCAACCATCGGAATTCCCAGTGGAGCCCGCCACTAGCAGGTAAAACCCCCGGCTGCCCAGACTTTTACAAGAAATGTGCCCACATGGAATCGAACCTGGGACCTAACTGAAGCCAACCCCCACTCTCAACCATTGCTAACATATTTGGGAACCTAATGGGTCTCATATATAGAATGGGTTGAAGAGAGCAAAGTTAATTTAATTAAGTTAGACTTGATTGTAAAGTTTGAGAAACTTTATGATTAAATATGAGATATTTAATAAATAAGGATCAATATGAGATATTTAATCTAATTTGGGCATAAATGATATTTAATTAGAATTGTTTGTAATTCTAATTAAAGTTCAATTAAAATTAGAGTTTAATTTCAATTAAATTACCAAAATGTCCAAAACCTATTATAAATAGGCTTAAGCTCTAATAGAGCTACCACTTCTTGTTTAACCCTTTCTCTAAGAGTTATAGAATTCTCTCAACATATTCTATAGATACTATTAGAAGTCAGACATTTGTACAGCTATAATGGTTAAGACGGATTGATTTTGGAAACAATTCGAGAGATACTATAAGATAAAGATAAAGATAAAGTTTTAGAATAAGGTATGAATTACAATTCATACTTTGTTATGATTCCTGTGTTAATCATTTTATAAAATTAAATTGATTTAGGTTTTGTGAAATCAAAATTTTGAAAAGATTTTGTAATTATTTTGCTACGATCAGGATCAGTTTTTTTCAATTCCAACCCAATTTTCCAACAATATATGGGATAAGCAATTATATGATAGTTTTTGTTAAGAAAAGAATTGTATCACTTGAATTACCAAAGTTGGGAATAATAATAGAGGGTTAAAAAGACATGTCATGTTTTTTGGTGGGATTGAATAAAGCTAACACCCATATGCAAATCTTTAATCATATGTTGCCATTCATTAATATGGTTTGAAGATAATTATCATGAACTCCCTTCTCCTTTCTAGGTAAAAAGGGCCTATGCATTATTATACCATTTGACATCATAACATGACTCATAAATGACATTATAACATAGCCCATGTATAGTTATATACTAAAATTTAAACTAGAACACAACAAACTACACTATTATGTAGTTAACTGTGTCAAAATAAATCTTTAATCAACACAGTTTCATGTGTGATCGTGTGCCAATCTGTGTATTTCATATATCTAGTTCAAGTTGTTAAAGAAGTATAGAGTTGATCACAAGACTATGTACTAAGCTGTGTTAAATAAAATCTTCAATGAACACAATTTTATGCATGGTCTTATGCCAATCCATTTATTTCACAATTTCTTGTTAAAATTTCAATAAGAACACACTTGACTATGTATTGATCCATGTTTATCAGAAACTTAAATGAACATAATTTGCTTTAAGTTTGACCATAGAAGAGTGTATTTAACCACATTAGACAAAAGCTTTCAACAATATAGTTTGTTTTCATGTATCAATATGTGTCCATTATATAGATGTTTGGTATTATTACTACTCAATCATGATATTCTTACTTCGCAATGAAGTTGTTACTAATTTTAAACATATCCTTGTAATTTCTTTTATATCTACGATATTAAATATACTGGGTGCTGATATTGTTTGTGTTAAGTCATAACATTCTTTTTATTCAATCAAAATTTTACTATTTAAAAGTCTATTTCTTGCTTATATGTAATAAATGATGATATTTTTGTGCATAGACATAGTATTCAATAAATAGATTACTAGTATATTGTGCATCGAATTAGGGTATTATTTGCACTTAGAGATGGTATTCCAATTTTTCTCTAAAGTTGATACTTATTTAATTCATTATGGTATCTTTTGTTTGTAGTTGTAACATTGAACGTACTGAAAGTTGGTATAGTTGTATTAAGGCATGGTATTTTTTTCCATTCAATCATTATTTTTAATCTAAAATATAATTGTTAATTAACGAATGATGATATTTTTTAACCTAGCCATGGTATTAGATAGATAGAGTATTAGTATAGTTTATATCGAAATAGAATATAGCATGCACTCAAAGATGATATTCTCTTTTCTCACTAAAGTTGATACATATTTAAATTGCATGGTGGTAACTTTTGTTTATAGTGGTGATATTAAATATATTGACTGTTGGTATGATTTGTACTAAGCTATGATATTCTTTCGATTCCTTCAATATTTTCCCATTTAAAAGAGTTTGTTTTGCGTATTTGTAATGAATGATAATATTTTTTAAACATAGACATAATATTGAATAAACGTAAGTACTAGTTTCTTTTTCACTAGCATAAGATATAGTTTGCACTCAAAGATAGAATTTTGATATTAAAATGTAAGTGATACTTATATTTAATGACTAATTAAATTTTTTTACATTAGACTAGTATTACATGTATTGAATACAGGTATAGTTTTTATTGAGTCATGAAATTATTTTTACTTAGTCATGATATTCCCTTATAAAAGTGAAGTTGTTACTTGTTTCAAATGAACATGCAATGATATTTTTCTACATAAGCATGGTTTAGAATACGAGTCATAGTATTGCTTATGCAAATTTCTATCAGAATACTCACATAATAAAATAGAGTACACACCAAATGTCAAGAAACCAAAATAATTTAGTGCACCAATGTGGACAATCTTCTTCTTTATTCTTTCCATGAAAACAATAGATCTAGAAGACATAAAGATAGTATGTGGATATATCCCTGATGTCCTTGTTTGTTAATAACAAATAAACAAAAAAATGTTTCAAATCTAAGTAGAAAAAAGAAAGGTGATAGTTCCTACCTTCAAAGTTCAATAATTACATGAACATCTTGCCCGGAAATGGAAGAAAGAACCAAAAGAAAGAAGAAAAAAAAGGTCAAATGAAGGAAACAACTAAACAAAGCAAATTGTTCCAAACTGAAACTGTTGTAAAAAGGTGATAGTTCCCACTTTTCAATTTCAACAGTGACATGAATATCTTGTGTAAAAATAGAGGAAAGGACTAAAGGAAAAGATGAAAAACTAACCTTTTTGTCTTTAATTCTCCCACAAAGCATTTTCCTTTACTAAAAGTTCAACATTGATGCACAAGTGAAATATATATAAAAACAAGTTCTTATCATTAAATGAGATATTTGATAATGACTACCACTTATATTCTCCCTCAATCATTAGCTTCTAAGTTTGTGATCTTTTTTGTATAAAGACGAAAGCATCTAGTCATTCACATTTCAACGCAGTACTTATGTGTTGCATATTTACATCAAACATCAAACATCAAACATAACAAAGCTTTTCCCTTTGTACTCAAGTCTCAACCTCAGAGTGAATGTGCGTGTCGATGGAAGGAGCGAAACCTACTTACACTCAAACCGATTCATTTTCATTCTACTTTTTAATTTCCTTTCAAACTAGCTTCTGCAACCAGAGAGCTTGAAGATGGTATTACCAAATTTCTGGGTTCGCCAGAACTCATCGCCTGTTCATCATCTATCAATTCTGGGCCTGGAACATTCAACTCGCTTGAATCATTCTCAGATATGCCTTGCTTGGTTTTGTCAGAAACATCAGAGCGGGTTATAGAGTTCGGAACTGCTGACATCTTCTCAAGTTGAGGGGACGAAGTTGACTCATCATCCGAAGAGTCCAAGTCTGGATCAATTACAATTTGTGGATCACCTTGAGATGTTCTTGACCCTTTCCGAGAAAATACATGTTTCAAAATATTCTTTGCCCTATCTTTCACATGTCCTTTTCCTGGGCTCCCTAGAACAGTTCCCTCCTCAAGAACCATTGCAGTTTCTCCGGAAAGACCATCTTCTACTATGAACTGCACACCTACTGTCTTCTGATTAAGGGCTCTAATGTTAACATACGGAGACTGAGCAGTGTCTACAGTACTGCTTGTATTATCCTGATTTTTGTTGCGATGGAACATGGAGCCAACCTTATATAAACCTCGCCGAAATTTGTTCCTGGAACTTTTTCCCTCACCATTTTCATCACCACTGCCGCTATCACTGTTAAGGGGTCCAGATGCTGCTGCTGTTGTGCTGCCATATGAATCATTAGGAACTCGCTGGACTTTAGCATCAAGGAGCCTATTCTTACCTTTTCTGCGCTCCCATGTTTGTGACACCTCGCTTCCAGGTTGGTGGACCCATATCCCAGTCTCTTGTTGCCCTTCAACGTTGATAGGCTCAAAATTGTCACGCACTTTGGCAAGCTTTTCTGAGGAAATTGATGAAAAAGAATCTCCGCCAGTATCATTTGCAAAGCTATCTCTTTGTACTTCCTTGTTCATCTTTTCTCCATCAGACGAATCTCCATTCCCCTGAAAACGGTTACCCTATGTTAAACATTGAAAACATTTACAAGTCATTTGTTGTTGAATCCTACTTTAAAAACAGTAACCTTTGCATTTGCTTCAAGTATGGTAATGGCAAGATGTAGCCTTCCCATTTTAATGTTCTGAAGGGGTAACCACATGTCATGCCTCTCACCATCCCTTAGACCATTGATATTAACTGTGCAATCCCTTTAAATGGTAGAAGAGAATGTATTAGCAGGTTGAACAGCCAACTAGTCAAAACACATTGAAACATAAGTACCCAACATCAACAAGTGCAAAACAATTGATGTCGTTTTGAACCTCAAAAGGAAAACCGATGATGCACTAATAAATAAGGCAAAAATAATTTTATGGTTATACTGGCATTTGGAAGCTAGTGAAGAAGAGACAGGAAAATTTTGTATGAAAAACCAATAACAATGAAGTTAAACCTACTGCATAACTATACATAGTTGTTAGGAGAATTAGAGACAAACCCGAGGCTATCGTCACTAAATAGGTCTTTATCACGAACTTCGATAGTCAGATTATTTGATGGCTCCCATGTACAAATTGGGATCTTAAACTCCTCTTGCCACTTTGGGGTCAATGTCCTTTTCTGTATCTTCGTCCTGAATTTGTAAGGGCCAAGTTGTCCTTTCACATAAGGGTCAGCTAATCCTGAAAAGATAGATTCCCAATTAGACCTGGTCGAGAATAGTAATACTACAAACTGGGAAGGCAAACCAAGTTTCAAGAACAGACCATTTAAATCTGACGGTTTGATGTCAGATGCTTCAACAACTTCAAGCTTGGCAAAAGCAACGGGCTCCTTCTCATCCACAAAAAACCAACTCTCTGACATTCAAACAGTAGTAAGAAATGCATGATGACAGATAAGGACACATTTCAACAAAAATTTGATATAACAGCAACTCAATTATACAATAAATTACAGTTAGCAGTTGCCTTCCCTTTAATCTAATTCAACTCCCAATTGTTTTAGCAGTTTTCGAGTTGAGTAATGCCTTGTAATGAAACATTACCTGGTAAAATGAAACATCAATTGATCTATCATAAACATTATTCTCAAATATGGCCCTGTCAGACTCCTTCCTCGAGGCCTAACATCTCCATTGGAATGAGCCATTGATTATTATTTTTCTTAAACCATTTCCATAATGAGATACAAGTTCTCTCAGACTCCATTCCTTCACATCCAATGGAAAAATCAAATATTTTTGTATACTCCATAACTGTCATAGTCCGTTGCCCAAGCTTAATAAGATGATCCTGGTAATGTGAAAGAATCTCTCTTAGCTTCAACTTCATCTCTTCCCAATCACAAATTGGTGCTATCCTATTTTAAGCAATCCATCCTCCACTATTCTCCAACAAATCTAAGCGTATCCAGTAAGTTTCATCTTTACAAATTGAACCTCTCAATCTTCCAGCATGTATAAATCAAAATATCATCCATTGGTAATACCGCATCCATAACTGATATTATGGGATTCAACTTTCCCATAAATCACTTGTTTCTAACCATACCTAATATTATGGGATTCAACTTTCCTATAAAATCACTTGTTTCTACACATACTTTCTCCGTAATATTGCAACCATGTGTTGATTTCTCAGATTCCATAGAAGTCCTAGTATCATAGGATGATCATTTTGGCTGTCCAACTTGTCCTGGAAAAACTTTGAAGGTGAGAACCAATAAACTTTATGCTGCTTTATTAACGTGCTGTTGCCAACAAATTCATATTTTGAAAAACCTTCTTAACTCATCCTTGCAACTATTACCAAAGTTTATACCAGAATATAAGGAAATAGCTTCTTGTTTACAGTCAGCTTTCCAAAATCAAAAGTTATAAATAGAATATCTAAGTTTCTTATTCATCAATGAATCATAAGCTTGCCCATCACTCTGTCGCTCTTTAATCACATAGAACGCCCAGCTTCTTAGAGCCGCTCTTCCCCCCCCACCTTACAGCATAGTGTGGAATCTGGATCTTTTCATCGAGCACCATTGATTTTAGATAGAAAGGTGTTCTGACTCCATTTGATCAAGTCATAACCTATGCCTGATTAGTAGACTAGCATTCAGAGACTAAGCTCTATTGCAGAGTTCATGTATACATGGTGCCTCAAGATTTAAAATTTAAACTTCAAACACCTTAATGAAACAGACTACTCATCTTATCCAATGGATATCTCGATAATCACTTCCCATTATCAGAACAAGCCAACAGTAATATTTGACAACCAAATCCTGCAAATGCTTGCACAAATAAACATGGAGGGGACCAACCACTTTGGTTTCATATGTAACAATTTCAAATCTTGTGCCTAACACCTGATCATGTGAAATTTACCAAAAGTTTATCTCTCTATACCCTTAATTTTGGAATATGTTGTGTCCAATCATTCGCAAATAAATAACTAATCAAAATTGTGAAAGCTGCTAGCTTCCTGAAAACTTATTCCTCTTTCTAAATTCGTTTCGCAACACCAAAACTGAGCTTTTCTACTTAATGCTACTCCACTCTTTCCAATGGCTTGGCTTTATCAAATTATTCATTCAGGGATGGTTACAACATTCATAACATTCTCATTATTATCCAACTGTTATGTCTATACTCCAGAATCATAAAGCTCATATCTAGTGGATTAGAAGTGCCAATATGAAATTCGGGATCTTTATATCAGAAATGATTCCAAAATGAATACAAGAAAGGAGAGGAAAAAAGTTTCTCAACTAAGAAGTCAGAATGGCACTTCCCCATTATGAACAGATTACCAGTTTACCTCAAGCACCTCCTAAACTGGTTTACCAGTTTATCTTTTTATTTCCAGGTGTAGATCGAAATTTTTCAGTTGGAACAGGAACTGAAAAATTTTTCTTGGTAAAAAATTAAAATACTACAGTCAGAGTTATGCTTATCTTCCTTTGTGAACTGCATCTAAGCTACAGATTCACTTTTAAGGACCCTAACTTACTAATGTCAGAATAACTGAAGTCGAATACAGAGACCAGAAATATAATCCAAGAATGGTATTTCTTTGCCGATGGCCATCATTTGTTGCAGATCAGTAAGAATTAAGATAAATGTTTTGGTGCATTAAATGTTCGCTTGAAACTGACTTTTGAAGATAGTTTCCACTAAAAATGGAAGTGCATAAGCTTCTCAACTTCCAAGCAACCTTAAAGTTGATAAATTACCTGTCTGTGGAGATACGAATTTCTCCATATCAACAACTAGCATATTGGGCTGCATGAAGAAAAATATCATTTAGATAAACATCAGATATGCAGATTATACATTTTGAGTGGGAGTAAATTTACCTGAACAAGTGTCTGCTCAAATGCAACTGACAATAGCTTGTCCTAGTTCAAGCCAGAAAATGCATCTGAGTTTTTTCATAGAGGCAGGGGATAAACCAGCACGTTCATGACAATGTTTGAAAATGGATGCATTCATTATAGGTATGTACATATTTATCATATGGGCTCCATGAATTCACACCAGCATTATTTAATGAGGGGAGGGAGGAGGGAGAAGGATTGAAAGTTCAAGATATCACTAGAAAGAATGAAATAAACCTACCAGCCATCCAGCAATTCCTGGAAGTACAGTAACGTCCAGTCCATGAGTGAAGATAGGTTTAACAGTCATTTGGAAATAAGGCGGCTCAGCAAAGCACACTCGCAATCGGCTTAGGAAAGGCCATTCACGTAGGAATTTTACACCAATCAAAACCTGATAAAAGAGAGTTAAAAATCAGAATGATTATGGTACTAAAAAACCAGTTTATTACAATACCAAATAGATACATATAGAATTAAAATGAATTGCATTAAATATTACAGTAACCACATCCCAAAAATAAGTGCAACGAAAGGAAAAAGCGGTAAAATGTTATGGACTTACCCAGTAAGAAATATTCAGAAAACCAGATTTCTTACATCAAAACTATACAAACAAAGTGATGTTGGAAAAATAGAAGTAACAACTAGTAGCTAAAACTTCCAAAATTAAGAAATAAGGCTGATATTAGGCTGCTGGAATATCAAACTTTAGGGCTAGATTTCAGCTAGGAATGTTGAAATTTTAGATTTGGTATAATTGGGTTTCTAACATTTGATTGCCGAAAATTTAGACTTAAAATTTCAAGATTTAATATGGCTGAAATTTAGGTTTAAGATGGCTGGAATTTTTGTTAGGTTTGTTGGAATTTAGTAAAGAACACAAATAAAAAAGACTAGAAAACTAGGAATCACTCCTAAAGTCTAAAAATTACTCTTAGAAGAAAGCATCACATCTTCTAGTTGAAAACTCAAGTTTGTAGAAAAATTTCAGATTGCTTATCCTATTGAAGGGCTGAATACATATATATAGAGACAGTTCTTAGAACCCTTATTCTAGTATGAAAGGGTTGTTAACAAATTTAAATCCTATTCCAATAGAAATTAACTAGGATCACATATTTAAATTACTACTATATCCTATCTAATAAAGAATCCTAACATAATCTAAACTTCAGACGTTATCTTAAATGTCTACTCAATTCTCAATTCTCATCGCAAAAATTAAAGCTTGTAGTTGACTAACCTTTCCTCTTTTATTTCTTTTATAGATGTTACGTTCTTTTGTATCAATTGCCTATAGCTTGTCTGAGGTCATCCTTGATGTAGAATATGATAAATACTGATCATATATGTCTAGATTCAACTTCTGAAATTCAAACTCTAAAATTCAAGTACTGTGAAAAATCGGTTTCCTTTTCACTTGACAAGAAATTGTCAACATCTTCCACCTCTCGTGGCTAAAATTTGTTCATCAAGAACATCCTCTATCTCCTCTTTAAGATGGGGAATAGTTAGAATTCTCAACAACGCGATAGGAGATTGCGTATCATCATATCCATGATAAATAGTTAAGTCTGCAACATTAAAGATAGGACTAATTCCCATATCACTTGATAATTCCAAAACATAAGCATTACCACTTATCTTCTTGATGATCTTATAAGGTTCAGCATTTCACGAATGAAGTTTCTTATATTTCTCCTTTTAAAAATGCTCTAGACAAATCCTAACCATTTCCATATCTCCTTCATTGAATTATCCTAGTCAATTATGTTGATCAGCATGTTCTTTATAAGACAAACTGCTGGTTAATATCTTTCATTGCATCTCATCAAAGATATCCCTCATATGTTGTGCAAAACCGTCAACATCAATATCTACTCATGTTGTTTGCGGTAAAGGAACCAAATCAATAGACTTCCTTGGTTGAACCCAAGACTATCTCAAAAGAGCTCTTACTAGCACACATATTTATAGAACTATTGTATGCAAATTCTGCTTTAGGGATAATTAGGTCCCAATTTTGGTTAAAGCTTGAAGACTATCAATTTTGGGATGGAAAGAACTTGAAGATTAAAGGTTAGTATTCAATTGTTTTCCATAGAGTTTTCCAAAAATAAGTCATAAACTTCATACCACAATCAGAGACGATGGTTAAAGATAATCCATAGAAACGTACAACCTTTTTGAAGAAAAATTTAGCAATGTGGATAACATCGTAAGTCTTGACCAATATATTTACAAATGGTTTCATAACAAAACCACACAATTTCTCTACAACATAGGCATCAAGATGACACTGGAGTGCTGCTATTATCTCTTATATGATTTTACAGACTGGACAGCAGAGCTGCATAAAGAGTTTGTACAGGCAGTGGATCAATTAGGTATAGATCAGGCTATTCCCTCTCGAATACTGGAGCTCATGAAAGTAGAAGGCTTAACTAGGCATAATGTGGCTAGTCACCTCCAGGTATGTTAGCTTGCTTTTGTTGTGTTAGATGATGCTCCTGTGGATTTATTTCCATTGCAGGACAGTGTCTTTTTCCAATATTTGATGTGCCCCTCCTTTCTCTCTTTGATAACATCACCCTTTACTTCTTACAAACTCTTTTGTCATATCAAATCTGCTGGTATCAAATCGTCGGATTGGCTTTATTGTAGGGTATTCAATAGTTAGGCTTCAGTGTATTGTACGTTTGTGAGATGGAGCTAGCCCAAGCCTTGAATATGTATTAGTTCTCTTACTATTAGTATCCTACTTATTATTATTCTTATTATTATTATATTTTATTTTAAATTTTATTTTCTTATTATTATTATTACTATTATTATTATTATTATTATTATTATTATTTGTATTATTTTAATTTGTATTTTGTATTTTGTATTTTGTATTTTATTTTGTATTTTGTATTTTGTATTTTGTAATTTTTTATTTTTGTATTTTTTATTTTTAAAAATTTTCATCACTATTATCCTATCACATATGCATGTGGGTCTACTGGAAACAACCTCTTTATAATATAGGGGTAAAGCTGCGTACTATCAAGTCCTTCCAGACCCTATTTTGTTACGGAATTTCGAGATATGATAATGATGATGACGACGATGATGACTTTTGCATTCCAGAGCTAATCTCACGTGGTCAACTTATGAGCACAGTGTTAGTCTCTTTCAAGTTGACATTAACTATATAGTAAAAAAAATGGCCTCCAGCTATATTCAAAGAAAGAAGTTGTTAAGTTAATCTCAAGGTACATAGTCAAAGAGATAAAGAGGCAGCTAGACTGCACTTACTAAAGTCAGAAAGAAGACAAGGAAATTAGGGTTTGATGTTTGACAAATACTTTGAATGACATTAAGGATGATATCAACCATTACAAAATATTTCCTCCAAATCTCTGCGAGATACTAAATGAGCTGTATTTAACATAATAAAATCTCACGTTCATTAATGTTAAATATATATAATTAAGATTCGTGTGCATATGGTCCATCCCTAATAGGATGACATGCGATATTTAGTCATGGTGAGAGTGAATGATTTGACAATGACAGTGAGTGGTCGCCCCATGGAATTTGTCAGCTTTTCTAGTGGAGAGGAAGGCAGACGATGGAGATGCTTGCCTCATCTTTTTTCTTTCTCTTTCTAATTACCATGTGAATGTGACCCAGGAGCTGTATGAAGATAGATATTGCTAGGGAACATTAATTAGTGAAAACAAATATGAAACTGAGTGGCTGACCTTGACAGAAAATGTTGCTCACCAAAAATTAGGGACGAGACTGAACTTGATATCTTCTTCAAGAAAGGAAAAGAACTCTCTTATTAGCTGAATTCACCTCTTAAGGACAATAAGTAGTAGTTGAGCCTTACGATAATTAGGTAAGAAGCAGATATTATATACTTAAGTACATAACTGGTTACACAGGAGGAAATAAACAAATAGCAGAGAGGAAATAGACAACAGGCCTTCACATTAAATATGTCCATCTGGTATTACACTATCTCCAAGGTACCAATAATACATTCTTTTTCACACGTCAATATAGCTAAAAACAAGCTGTCAATTGTAACCAGGATCTTCAGAATTTATATTTGATGGATATGTAAAACGAGGAGAGTGGAAAGTTCATCAAGAGTTGACACTTGACAGCTTGTTCATATTATATGCAAATATCTATACAAAATTACTGAAATTCCACCCTTGAATTTAGCGGAAAGAATTGTCCAATCTCAGTATTAGGGGCCTAAAATTTGGTAAATGCAGACAAAGGGACATTTTGTTATTGTTTCTTAACAAGGTTGTGTTAAAATGCGTAGACCAACCGGGTCCGCATGTCCAACATTCCCTGCTCTTTGTCTGTAAGCCATCTATATGTGCGGTCGACAAGCTTAGAGACAAACATTTCTACTTGAATTACCAAATGCAATAACTTACTATAATCCCATTGCATAGAACTAACAGTTCTTTTTCCTGTAAAATCAGATTAAGGTATCCTTTAACATTATGCATAGAGAATTGGAGTATTTCTTTTGGCAACAAAATGTGACATTTTTTTATATACATTTTACCTTCTAGCTAAGCTCCCCCTATTAGTTGTCCTTTTTTCTAGTTAAAACGTGGACTTGAACACTCTTATGACATCACGTACATTAACTTTTTCACGCAGGACATTTGGAATGAAAAACATCTAACCTCGTAATTGACATTTTTTATTTTTGATTTTCTGAAATTGAGATTTTATTCAATTCTAAAGAATCAAAACTTAGTTATTTTTGTAAGAGCTATTACAAAAGGTTTAAAGCATGAAATAAATTAAACTATCATCAAATTATTGACAACAACTTTTTTTTGATAAATCAGAAGAAACTTTATACATAAAAATAAAACGTTACGTACATGGCCATATCTACCAAACCAACAACCCATTGCTACCAAAAAGCTTCACAAGACCTAATTTCATACTGCTTATCCACACACTCAATCATCATATTCAATTTTACCTTTCTTCCAAGTTTCCTTGCCTATCTAAATATCTATGTCATCTACATACTCCAGTAAAGCCACAGCTATTCCACCATTATAACAAGCAAATTTATACTTCACAACCTAAGCTATTAGTCCAAGACCGTACAAGAAGAGTTGCACTTGTGTATGTCTTTGTTTACTGTCAAGTTAGTGTTCCTTATTCATATCCTCATTTCTGGGAACTGTCGGGTGCCTTCTAAGTGAATAGTACTATCACTACAAGAAATATATACAATTCGTGACATTTAAAAAAAAAAAACGTCACTAATTGTTCAGTCTTTTTGTGACGTTCAAGAAACGTCACAAAAAGAGCTAATTTTTTACGACGTCTGTCTAAAACGTCGTAGATTTATTAGACTTCTTACGACGTTTTTCCAATAAAACGTTGCAAGATAAAATTCGTTACATTTTATTAAAGAAAACGTCGTTATTTGTTCGATTAATGTTTAAAAGTTTTTGTTTCCCACGATTTTGCTACTTTCTTCTGTCGCGTTCTTCTTCTGGTTTCTTTCTTCTCTTCTCCGCTTTTCGGTCTTTTCTCCCCCTTCACTCTTTTCCATTCCCACTCTCTTCTCTTTCACCAAAGACCCACCACTCATTTCTCTCTTTCAGCTCTCTTACTGAACATGTCTCATCATAACAACAGCAAAAACCTCCCCACGCTTGGGCTCCTCCTTTGAAACTTCAACAATCTGTGCTGCCTCAGGCTTCGATCCCACTTTGGCCGTAGCCTCCGTTGTCGCGGGTTCTATTTCGACGACGATCGCTTCTGAAAAAATGAAGGTCTTGTGGATGGAAAATGACAAGGGCTGAAATTAAGGGATCTGGAGAGAGAACCAAAATCGGGTTTGGAGAGTGAAAAAGGTTTGACAAGATAAAATGGGTTTGTAACTTCCAGGGCAGCCGTTGCTGGAATCCATCTCTCTAATCTCGATCTTGACTCTATTCAACTCCCTCCCGGTGAAGTTTTCGGTATTATTAGGTAAATTCATATATATCTTAATCATCTGTTTTCTGAGGAGAACTAAATTTAATTTAATCTACTCTAGTTCCATGTGGGGAAGAGGATATCAAAGAACCCCACATGGAGATAGTCGGTAAGAAATTAAAATTTAAACACTTTAATGCCTTTTGATTCCTGATTTCTTTGATGTTCCATTGTCTTAAAAATCGTCATTCTTTGATTCTCTAAGTTCTGTTGCTGCAAAATTGAATCAGAAATTGTCTGCTTTGATTAATTTTCTGATTTTCCACTTTTCCTCAGGGCAAGGTGCCATTGTTATCAGTAGAGGCATTACACCATTTACATATCTTCATCTTTGTCCTGGCC
>JANIPM010000004.1:41993788-42005236 GCA_027478405.1 Erythroxylum cassinoides
CACCTGCTATCTTTGTCTTTCTCATCCTTTAGTCTACCGATCCTTTTGTAGTTTTTTGCTGGGATTGGTTTTCGTGGGTTTTTCTGCATCTCTTTCTTTTGCGTTTTATCTTTATCTCTCTCGTCCTTAAGTTTACTAATTTTATATGGTTTCTTCTTGATTTATGTGGTTTTCACTAATTTTTCTATGGTTTTTTGCTAGAATTTATGTGGTTTTTTGAGCTTTCTACCTCTTTCCTGCTCTCTTTATCTCTATTTCTCTCATCCTTGAGTTTACCAATTTTCTACAATTTTTTTGTTGGGATTTGCTCTCATCCTTCAGTCTATTGTACGTTTGTGAGATGGAGCTAGCCCAAGCCTTGAACATGTATTAGTTCTCTTACTATTAGTATCCTACTTATTATTATTATTATTATTCTTATTCTTATTATTTTATTTTATTTTATTATTTTTAATTTGTATTTTTTAATTTGTAATTTGTAATTTGTATTTTAAATTTTGTATTTTGTATTTTATTTTTATTTATTTTTTATTTTTCATCACTATTATCCTGTCACATATGCATGTGGGTCTACTGGAAACAGTCTCTCTACAATGTAGGAGTAAGGCTGCGTACTATCACGCCCCCTAGACCCTGCTTCATTGCGGGACTTCGGGGTATGATGATGATAGGCATCAAGAACATACGTATTGCTGCTTCCTATAGTCAGATGCATTAACTTGCCATCATTGCTGAATTTTAACTTTACAAGTGCACTCATAGCTTCTTCTTTATTCATATATTGAGTTAATTTCGTATCTTCATTCAAATCTACTTCTCCATCACCCACTTCAATATAATATTCATCAACAACACCAAGGATATCATCAAGTTTTGAACTAACAAGCTTCAGAACCCCAAGTAATTACTGATTCATCCTTTCAGCCCCCTATTCTATTATATTAGCTTGATGTCCTATTATTTCACCCTGCTACCTTGTTTTTTCAGCCTATTGTCCTTGTGTTTTGATTTGTTGTTTAGGTGTTTCAACTTTAGAGTTTGCCAAATAATTAACTTCATTTTGTTTTTCTTTATCTTAAACACATTGATCATCTCCCACTGTCAAACTCTCCATGTCATCAAGTACTTGCACCTTCTACATGTAAGCTCAAAGATTTGAATTGATCATCTAAATTTGAGGAATCAAAATTAGCACATGATTTTTCAGCAAAGATTTTCCCATACGTTGCATGTTGTTGATCAATATCAGTCCCTTCTTGCTTATTACCACCTTCTTCTTGCTTAGCATCAAATTTTCTCCTTAAGGACAGTAAGAGGCTTTTTCTTGGCATTTATGACTGTCTTGTTACTTCCTCTTTGTTTTTCTACCTTTTCTTCCTTCATAGGCTTCAAAATTATCATCTTTCCATAAAATATAAACTAATAGGTGTTAGTTTTTTGAAGTGCTACACATCTCAATCATGAAGCCAAAGTTGTCCAAGTAAAATGTGAGAAACTTTCATAGGAATTTCATCACAAGAAATAGAGTCCTCATATATTCCTAATTTGAAAGCCCCGAGTACCTTAAAGTAATTGGTATAATATTATCATCCACCCAAGCAACTTTGTAGGGATTTGGATGTTTCTTCGTGAGTAAATTCAATCGCTTCAACATGTTTCCTATATGACATTCATACTTCTTCCTCCATCAATGATAAGCTTGCATACTTTTTATCCGCATCTAGCTTGAATGAAAAAAAAATAGCAGTACGAAGCCATTCTTCTTGTTCTTCTACTGTAAGGGTCCTATGTATGCCTCTCACTATGTTAAGATTTGTAGGACTAGTTAGTTCATCACTAGAGTCTCCTTCCAACTCTCCTCCAGGCTTGTGCTCACACTTATACTCATCAAATTCTTCCTCTTCTTCTTGTCCAAACCTCTATTAGAACATTCATAAGCAAAGTGGCCCCTCCCATTGCATCGGAAGCACTTCTTATCATTGCTACCTCCTTTCGTCCCAATTTCAGTATGCCTTTTCCTTTAGATTCAGTTCCTTGAGAACTTCTGTAGTTGTTCTAAGATGCAAATTTTGATGCATTAGATGCTGACCTAAAGTGTTGCATCATCATAGTGCTCTTCATGCTGAACTCTTCGGCTTGACTTTGAAACTTTATAGTTACTTATTGTCCTAAGAATTGGTTCGATCTTAAAGTCAAATGATATGCATCTTCAAGGCTATAAATCCTTTGCATTATTAGTTCCTGCCAATTTCTTCCATTAAGTTATTTTTGTAATGAGATATAAGTTGTCATTCCGACTCCATCTCTTCACATTGGATAAAAAGCTCATCAAATATTTTTGTGTACTCCGTTATGGATATAATCCCCTTGTCTAAAGGTTGTGAGTTAATCTTGGAGATCTTCCTAAAAATCAAAAGGTGAGTATTTTTCTGATAACTTTAGCTTCATCTTAGTGGCTGACCTATTTTTCGAAGTTTATCCTCTACCAATCTCCACCAGATTTTAACATGTCCAACTAGCTTCATCTTAGTGGCTGACCTGTTTTTCGAAGTTTATCCTCTACCAATCTCCACCAGATTTTAACATGTCCAACTAGCTTCATCTTTGCGAATCGAACTTTCCTATAGTCTGACATGTGGTACCAATCAAAGAAATCTTCCATTGCTACTGTCCAGTCTAAGAACAAGAGTGAATCCATCTTTCCTGCAAAATTAGGGGCTTCAACACTAATTTTCTTAGTAATGTCAACAAGTTCATTGTGTGTTTCAATTTTGTCATGGTCTCAAAGGCTCGTGTGCACTCTCCATGTGTGGCCGGTTGGGTTCTTTGACTTGGATCTCTCAGCAGACATTGATTTCTTAAACTCATTCGGTGTTGATTAGTTTCATCCTTTTCATCTTGGCTTTCACTTTCTCCACCTTCAACATCAAGTGTAGTTTGTTTCTTGATATTGTTTTCTAGATTAGTTCTTAGGGCACCTTGTGATCGAGTCATTAAGGTCCAATTTTTCTATAACTCTTAAAAGTATTTCATTTCGTTCTTGGCCATTGAAAATTCCTTTATAAGCCCTTTAATTACCTAATACCAAGTATCAACTAGTAGCTAAAACTCACAAAATTAAGAAATAAGGCTGATATTAGGCTGCTGGAATATCAGATTTCAGGGCTGAATTTCAACTAGGAATGCTGAAATTTTAGATTTGGTATAGTCGGGTAACATTTGATTGCTAGAAATTTAGGCTTAGAATTTCAGAATTTAATATAGCCAGAATTTAGGTTTAAGCTAGCTAGAATTTAGGTTAGGATTGTTGGAATTTAGTAAGTAACACAAACAATGGAGAGTAGAAAACCAGTAAGCCCTCCTAGGGTCCAAGAATCACTTTTAGAAAAAAAACATCACACCTTCTAGTTGAAAACTCAAGTTTGTTTAAAACTTTTAGATTGCTTATTCTATTGAAGGGCAAAGTATACATATATATAGAGTTTTTAGAACCTTTGTTCTAGTAGGAAAGAGTTCCAAACAAATTTAAACCTTATTCTAATAGAAATTCTATAAGTTTAAAAAAACTAGGACCACATATCTAAAATAGAATAACATTTTTAACTTACTACTACTTTTTATCTAATAAAGAATCCTAAAATAATCTAAATTTCAAACCTTATCTTGAATGGCACCTCAATTCTAAATCTTCATCCTACCAAATTAAATCTTGTGATTGACTAATTTTTCATCTTTACTTCTTCTATAGGCTTTAAATTCTTATGTACCACAAAGTGGGTAGCAAATGCAAAATTCAGTGTATCATCAACATATGTTTAATTGAAAACACTTCATTTATGTTTGACAACTACCTTGTCATTCCCAAATTGTTTTAGTAGCCAAATCAGAGATTGCCACCACAGTTTGAATAACAGACATTTGAAGGCAAAATGATTTTTAACTCATGCAATATAGTGAAATCTTCTGATGCAGCTTGACAAATCTAATTTTCTTTCTTTTTTTTTTACTTGTTTCTTGGGGAATTTGGAATCAGAAGTTATACTTGCATATGAATTCATACTATTTAGCATACAGTATTACCGAAATGGCTTCAAAATCCCTTTACAAGATATTATGCTCTAGCAATTTTTTATGGCTTACACATTGAATTCTATAACACCGTGAATAATTATGATCTATAAATTATTCATTACCTTCCCTTCAACATGCATGCCTGTCATATGCAACTTTGCCCACATTCCAAATCCCAGTCTTCTCCTTAACTTGACAGCAAGTATTGCACTCATATCATCAGCAGCACAAAAATTCATTCCCAACTCCAATACCTGTTTTCCTTGCATCGTAGAGAAAATAATAGAACAAAATGCAGAAATAAGAAGCAATAGATTAAAAAAATAGATCCCACAATCATAGTGAACATACCAAGTGATCATCCCCAGTAGATTGGTTAAGAACCCTCATCTCAGTGAACATTGGTGGGTTTCTTCCCAGATACATGTGTTGGACAACAACCTTTTTCTGTATATTTATGCAAAGTAACCAGAAACAATTCCACAATGCATTATAAACATATTTTTCAAGAAACTACAATTTCTAGTTATAAGCAAGGTAGTAGAGAAAACAACATTTAAAAAATTGCAAATCAGTACAAGCGACTACAGAAATAAAGTTAAGTCATCCCTAAAACTCTTGAAACATTATTCAAATTTGTTCAAAATCTTTTTCTTTTTCTTCCATAGAGTAGCCTTAGAGTTGGATGTTGGCTCGATGTGCACAATCATCACACAAGGCATGGGAAAAAGTATTGGGAAAAAAAAATCAACCATAAAGAGAATCCCAGAATATAAATATTTACCCTATATGTTCAATGTATTAAAGGCAACCTAAAAAAGGATTTTGCACAATCGATGGACATTTGAACAAAGCATTTCAAATTGAGGGGGAAATATAGGGGAAACTATATAAACCACAATCAGAAAAGGTATATTCATACAGCAGTCCATGGCTTATACTTTTCCAAGAACCAAGGTATTATTGGGAGAAGAATCTTCTGAGATGCAATCTGTTCCATACAAATAGGCCATATCTTTTCCACAGCATGGTTCAGCCACCGTACTGTTTCAGAATCTGAAAGCACCTGAAGAAAGACAAACAACAACAACTTAGCTCCTTGCTGACCAGAATAACGCAAAGAATATATAACTTTGTGATACTCAAAAAGAAAGCTGAGGTTTGAACTTTAAAGTGGAATAAACCTTAAATTAAGCCAATTTTAGGAGGAAAAGAAAATAAGAAAAAAAGTATTTACCCTTTTCTGATTGGCTTGTCTATTTTCCTGGTACTGCAATTTCTTCCTCAGTTTCATTACATACCTCTGATGAACCTTTTAGAAGGAACATAAAATGTAAATCTCCAAAAAGTGGTAAAAAAGAAAGAATCTTTTTGACGATAAAGACAAAGAACAAATCATAGAATTCCGACCACTTTACATGTCCACAACTAAACCAAGAACGTCGGAGTAAACCCAATAATCAAAGAGAAGAAGTGAACCATACCAAACAAAGATAAATCAACGAAAGAAAGTAGACGACGAAGTGGCATCGATCGTAGAGAGACAGAATCCATAACAGAAACAGTACAATGCCCACATGATGCAGGATCGTTTCTTCTGTTATATCCATTTATTTCCAAATCCTCAAGTCACACGAACACACAAATACTAAATTCAGTAAATCAACCACCCCGTATTTCCCTTTATGGATGTTGTGCTACGGTATTGACCAACTTGCCAACTGAAATCAGTGCTTATCTTCATGCCACATCCAATACAAAAGGTAAAGAAAAAGAGAAACCCAGATCATAAAAAATGACTCCAATCCCAATAATTTCAGATGGGTTTGAATCCGTATGCATAAACATGTGTCAGGTCTCAAACTATGTTTACAGTCTTGAAGGAGGGAGTCACAGACAACAAGAATGATTTCAGGGAAAAAGAAGTGGCGATGAAGTAACTAACAGTAACAGGAACGCAAATTGTTTTCGATGTGTAAACAGAGTTCGAGTGAACCGTTGAAAGAATTTAATGAAAACCGCGGAGAACCACAACTAATACCATTCTTTGTTTCTGGAGAGGTGTGGGGGGAATGACTAATGAGGTTTGAACTAAGACTAACAGTTGTGAGTCCTCCACGTGACCTTGAATTGTTTTTTTTATAATTTAATTGTATTAAACCAAGTGAAGATTACAATTGTATTTGGACCAAGCAAAATACTCCACGAGACAGCCAACCGGTGACTAGGCCGAAAAGGACACTCACAGCTGTGGATATAGCATCAATTTACACATCAATTACCAGTTTTTTTAAAAAAAGGCGCATGTGGACCTGGATACCGTAATTTGTTTTATCTAATTAAAAGTGTCTGTTTGATAGGGATGAGCATTCGGGTAATTTGGGTTCAATTTTTACTGTTCAGCTCCGACCCGAATTATTCAAAAAAAATTTCATCTTATCCGGCCCGAACCTGAAATTTCATTACCCGAATTTACCCGGCTCGAATTACCCGAAATTTTGTTCGGGTAAAGTCCGAATTACCGGAAATTTTGTTTGGTTCTCTTTCAAAAATTACACAAAATAACTAAACACTTGAATTACATTTTCATATCTCAACAAATAGTTGAATTCATTAATAATATAACCAAATATTTCAATTAATTAGCATAATTAATATGTTAATTCTACAAGAAAAATAACAAAATGTATGTTCATAATTTTTTTAAACCTAATTCAGGTAATCGGGTTGGCCCGAATTTTTTTGGAGTTACCCGTCCCGACCTGAAAATAATTCGGGTAATACTCGACCAGCCCGAATTACCCGAAATTTAACATTTTCTTACCCGAATTAATTCGAATCCTGGATAATCGGGCCGACCCGAATAATGCTCACCCCTACTGCTTGGTGATAAATTTGAGAATCATTTACTCAATTATCATCATATATACATATTACTTAGGCATTTGTTTCTTTTTTTTCCCCTTTTGGTATAACGCAGCTGCTGTTATTATATTCTCCTAATCTCATTATCTTCATTCAAATCATATATAGATTAATTATTTTTGTGACGGTTCGTTTGGGAATAACTTAAGTTTTTAAGAAATGGTTTTCTTCTGGACAAAAGAAAAAACAAGAAAAGCCAATGGCAATATGAGAAGGTGAAGGAAACAATCATTCTCACATTTTAACGCTTGTTGATTATTGTGATTTTCACATGCAGGATTTCTGGATTTAGCTAATTAAATTATTTAATTAAGATCCCAACAATGAATCAATTAAGCTACAATGAATCCCACCAATGGATTTAGATAATTAAACAATGAATTAAGCTACAGTGACTTGATTGATTGATCACTAATAAAAACTAAGAATTATTTCTATTTTTATTTTTTTCACTTTCACTTCTTTATTTAATGGGTTAATTACAAAAAAAACTCAAAATTTTCTCAAATTTTCAATTATAGCCTGAATTTTAAAAAATAACAATAAAATGCTCAAATTTTCAGTTCTAGCTCGACATTAGTCTCAACGTTATCTTTACTGACGTATCACTACCACATGTCAAAGGACCCTCATTAATCAAGTAGTCAGCATCATTAGAAGAAATGAGTCACATTTTAAAATGACATAATCCTTTTTTCTTCTTCACATTATCTATAAAGCATTCTTTCCAAAAATCTTCTTTAATCTCCAAAATTCCTTATTAAAAAGTTCTAACTTCTATGGAAAGTTCGAGGTCCAACAGGTGAATCCTTTATTGACTACTCAGTTACCTCCGAATACCTCAAGTTTTACCCAATCACCACCCTATGAGTAACGCATAAAAGGTACCAATGAATAGAATCAAAGTACAGGATCAATATCTGATATATCCTTGAGCACCTTAAGTCAAAGGATACTTGCATCATTGCTATAATGAGTCTATCATTGACACTAGAATAGAATATCATATGTTTTTCTTATAGTAGGTCAATCCAATGTACTTACTACCCTTAGTAAGCATCCAAATGTTAACTCTAAACAACTCATGTCTACAGTTTATGAGATCTATTGTTTGATCTAATCAAGGAGTATAGCATGCACTAGTCAATCTAGATTAATGATATCCCATTTCATTAATCCTATGACTAGGGAAAGTTTAGATATTAACATAATTACATATGATAGGAATCTTATTATCATGATCTCATCATGATTTCCTCCATGCTATGTTTTGGTATCAAGGACTTCATTAAATCAATTTAAGATCAACATCAAATCCATAAATGTATGAATATCGAAATAATGAAAAATGTCTTTATTAATCATAAAATGATTTGTACAATAAGTGCTAAAGGTGATTGCCTTTAGAGCACTTCTCTAACAAGATGACCTCTTTTATAATAGTACCTTAAGTAGGTTCTTGTATGAATTCAACACTTCTTAAATCTCCACTAAGTGTTTGTATCTATTAGTTTTATGAGGAGTTAGTTTTAGGTTAATTAGCCTCCCTTATCTCTACTTGTTACTACTTGTTCATAATATAGGCCATCTAAGTGTCTTTCTCCTTAATCAAAGTTAGAAGGTCTTCTAAGATCTTCTCCACATTTGCAACTTGCTCTTCTAAAGAGATAGCCCAAATGTTATAAATGTCGTAGAGTTATAGGAATCAACTTGAGTGAAAGTTGAGCATTCTTGAAGAGATTTATGTGTCACAACCTCTTTATAATTTCTTAATGACAACCTTTAACATATGCTTATTAGAGCATCTGAGGCCTTAATAGTGATGAGCTACAATAAAGCTGAAGGATTGGTTGTAGGTGTCCATACCGTTAGAGGAGTCAGTATAAGTTTACTTGTTGCATAAATCCCTAATAGAGATCTTTGTTTGTGACTAACTTCAATAGCAAAATTGTGGCTAAATATGATGTTGGAGCTTTCTTTAACCCTTTTATAAATCTTCATGGTCATATAACTGTTTAAAAATATCTTTAGATGTTGAATTTTGAAACTTTTTAAAGAGAAGGAAAAAGATAAAAGGAGAAAATGTCCCACCGAATATGTCATAAAGTTATAAGCATAAATTTTTTAATAGAAAAATTGCAAAATAAAATTTATGAAAATATCAATTTGATAATTATTACATTGAAGTGATCTTCACTCTCGATGAATCCTCTATTTCAATCATTCAGCCTTAATATTGTGCAAATGTCACTTAACTTGATTTTGAATGTGCATCTAGCTTGTCTTTAAGAGGGTTAATTAACTTATTCTCACATAAATATTAATAAGTATGTTGTAGTTTGGTCTTTCTTTTGTCGATTTGATGGAACTTTAAGATATCTTAAAATTTCGAAACACTTGTGATGTCATAAGAGAGTTCTAATACGCTTCTTAGCTTAAATCTTTTCTTTTTAAAAAAATGAGTTGAACACCTCTATTTATAATGAATGAGGGTGGTTCGTCACACTAGTTTGAATGTCATATTTCACCTTATAAGTGTCCATAAGATTATTTCCTTTGAACTCCTCTTTGTTTTGTGAAATTATCCATAGATCATACAATGTGCAAAACTTTATTTTTAACTAAAATTCAAAACAAAACAGGTTACAAGATTAATTTATTAATGACTACAGTGAAGTAGTCCTAACTCTAAATGAGTCTTTTTATTCAACGATATTAGTATTGCAAGAATATTATTTGACTTGATATTGCACATATGTGTTACTTGTCATTATTAGGTCACTTGACTTGTTCTCCTGTGAATATTGATAATTTTATTGTAGCTTCAATCTTTCTCTTTGTAGACTTAAAGAAACTTCACTTGTGGAGTCACAATAGAGTTTTCAGATACGTCCCTGTTTGAAGATCATGTGTTACTTTATAAATGACTATCAGATTCTTTCCCTTGTAAGTCCTTTTTTTATTTATGAAAATTGATTACAATATCATTCCACATGAAAATTTTTAATTAGGTGGAGTTAAAATATAAATATTTTTTCATAGGAATACCTATCCAAAATCAAGTATTTACATTAATAATAATTTATAAAAACTATAATAAATAATAAATTTCACTAAGAAGTTTAAATGATGATATTTAACTTGGACATAGTAGAGCATCGACGAGAATGATTATAAGCTTCTTGGAAAATAATGAGTTTTCCAAGAGTTAAGAGAAATGATCAAAAGAAGGAAAAGATGGGTCTCTTGAGTTGAGAGTGGCAATAAGAATGAGAAATAAAAGAATTAGTGTAATGGATATAAAGAAAATAGGGGAAAGATTAATAAAAATAGGGAAGAAGAGGGCATATGTGTGAATCAAAACATGAATGAGGCTATAGAGGAGAACAAAGTAAAATGGAAGCATCAAGGTCAAATAACACAATGAAGTAGAGAATAAGAGAAACTAGAAAGTGGAGTGGTGGTTAAAGGAGACAATTAAAATGATTTATAAAGCAGTTACTAATCACAGAAGTCACTAAGGTGATTACTGACTAGACAAGTGAGAAGAGAATGAAAACTTTCTATTAGTTGGAACGAAATGAGAGAGTATTCAAGTGGATAGGCAATACGAAAGAGGAAGGAGGCTAGGATTATTGGAAATATGAAAAATATGAGAGATAATATTTTTATAAATTAAGGGCCAAAAGTGAAATTTTTACCTCAAGGTTCCACAAAAGCTTGAACAAGTCCTTATTGTTATCTTTGATAGCAATTTACATGTTAATATTATTAAAATAGTATCCATTGCACCTTAAGTAAGGGGAAAAAAGAGGTAATAGAGATAACGGTAGGAGCTTATTTAAACCTTTTTTATAAAATATTAAAGTAAAAATTAAACATTTAACCAATATTTAATGAATTCATTTTTAAGATTATATCAACATGTGGTTGGTCCATATTGCCTAGTTATGATATTGAATAGGCTAAATTGATGATACATATACTAAAAACTATCAACTACTTTAGCTTTTCTAAGAGTTAAGATGTTATAAATACCATTTTAAAAACGTTAAGGTGTAATTTAATATTGTAGAAAATGGTAGAGACTAAATTAGTTTTTAAAGAAACGTTAGAGGGTAGTTTGTACATTTTGTCTACACCTAAATTAAAAAAAACTAGCTTTAAACGATGTAAATAGGCTTTTCTCAATGGCTTCTTTTCCTAAAACAATGTAATGTTGATTTTTATCAAATTACTTCTCTCCTTTTCCACATATTTATCTAAACATTTTCTTTTCCTATTTAGTTTCTTTAAGCTTCTTAATTTAATTCCTTTTTCTTTTGTTTTGATTTTTAGTTTAATATTTTTATTTTTCGAAGTTGAACCCAAATTTTAGTTATAACTTCAAAATTAACCCAAAACATTTTGGGAACCAAATCATTCCTTGGTAACTTAAATATTAATAAAAAT
>JANIPM010000004.1:42020743-42034526 GCA_027478405.1 Erythroxylum cassinoides
GGGGTGTTTATTTTGAATGATTAATGCATATGATTTTGGTTATAATTATGTATGTGCGAATCGATTGTTGTGCAAATATTGGGATCGGGTCCGACGGTTCGGGTCGCTCGTTAGGGCGCAGCCCGAGGGGCCGCCTCGGGATTCGGGTTACGGGGCTCGGGCCCAACAGTAGATTAACCTATAGAGAAATTGTTTAGTATAGTGGAGAACATGATAGTCAATATAACATCTCGTTATCCCATATCAAGGGTTAGAACCCTAGAATAGTGTATATGATAGTTTATTGAGAAGTTAGAACGTGCATTTCATGCCTATGCGTAATATAGCATACACATACATGCGAATAATAATTTTTCCACATTAAAATGATTATACATGTATTCACTGACATTTTCCTAGTATAATTGAGTTATAAATGTGATTATATTGAGAATTGTGATTTTTATGTGTTGAATATTGATTTGGTGAGTATATGTATTGATTTAGAATATTTGGTGAAACTTAGCAAATTTCTGAAATTTTGGGTATTTTCGGACTATGAAAAATGTCAAGTGGTAAGACAATTGATAAATGATAGTAGAATTTATTGTCCAATGGCGATGAAAATTTTGATAAATGACTTTAGAATTTATTGACAAGTGTCATTAAAAATTGGGAGGCAATTGGATTAGAAGTTGCAGACAAATAGACTAGTTATTAATAAGGGTCCAAATGGGAACATAGGAAGGTGACAAGTGTCACAATCACTCACCACTTATCTCGCACGTTTTTACCTTTTTGCAAGAAACTCTCCTTATTGTCTTTCATTTTTACTCTTGTCTTCATCTTCTTCGTGACTTTCTCTTCTTCTTCACGATTTTGATTCACCAAACCTTCATCAACGTTACATTTTGCTTTCATCTATCAATTGTTACTTCCATCTTGTTTCCTCTTTCATTTTCCACTAAAAAAACCTAACCTAATCCACCTTCAAGATGATGATCATGTGACATTGGAGTTTAGGGCTTCTTAGTGTTTTTGAAGAACTTAGAGTTTCATTAAGTAATTAGCTTGTTAATCATCATGTATAGTGTTAAATGAAGCACGTATGATGATAGTTAGAGGATAAATGGAAATAAAATGATGTTTTATGTATGCCGTGAGTGATGAAATGTGTAAGTAAATGTCTTGCTTTTGTAAGTGTGTATGATGATTAATGACCCATAAATTGTTATAGAGATGATTTTGAGGTGAAATGATCATTACAATGGTGTTGGATGAGTGCAGTAAATTGATAAATGAATGGACATGTTTGATGTTCTGTTTTATGGCTTTGATTAACAGTCTTTTGTGATTTATTTTGTGAATGTTTTGAGTTGTATATTGAGGTGAGAATGAAGAGGAAAGGAAGTAGAAAATATGATCTATGTACAAGATGTGTTAGATGTAAAATGTAGGAAGTTATAAAAATTTGAAAAATTGGAAGAGAGTGGCTGGAATATTTTAGCTATAGTGTGTACAGTGACTTGTTCTGTAGTTATTCAAATGACATTATTTTTTATTTGGATTAAATTAGAGACATATGGCTACATTTTTTATGAAGATATCGAATTCAAATTCTATCTTTAAGAGTCTCAAAATTAGACATGAAGTTGATTACTGGATGTAGTAAATTAGTGGATGAACACATGTGTTTGTGTTATGTTTCGAGAATATAAAAACCATAAGTGATAACTTGTTATGTAGATGTTATGAGTTAGGAATTAAGGGTTTAATGAAAGAGAAAGTTAGGTTAACCAAGATGTTGAGTTATGTTCTTTAAATGAGATGAATTAAGATAATAGTTAGGAATGAAATGAAGGTGAAAAATGAAGTAGAACATGTGCAGAAAATTTATGATGAAAGTGCATAAGAATATGTTCTCTTTTGGTGTTTGCGATCACGTATGGATTTTGATTTGTATATGGATGTTATTAAAATGTAATTGAGGTATACATGAAGAAGTTATCAACATGAAATGATGAATGTTGGATACAAATTTTTTGAGACTTATGAATGAGATATGTTATGAAAAAAGGATAGGATTTCATAAATGATGAGTTTTAATGAAAATGATGAATCAAATGAGTTGAGGTTTGAGTGTTTAACATAATCAATTTGGTAGTTGAATTAGTGTAAAATGATGTTGCATTAGAAGAGGTGAATTTGGGAAATTTAGAGTGAAAGTGATGTTATAATGTATGTAGAAACCATTAGAAGTGCTCTTGAGTGAGTTGTGCCTCACCTACTTCCATTGGACTGACTTTCTTAGGATTGGAAAACCTCCCAGCCTCATTTATGTCCATTAAATGGACTTTAGGTCTACTAAATGGACCTTCACGAATTTGGAAAACTTCCCAGTCCTGTTCATATCTATTTTGGTGGGATGTATGTCCGTTGAGTAGACATGTACGGAAAACTTACAAAAATATGAGATTTTGACTTTCTAGATAGCAAAATCTCTCTCGGGGTCTTCACAAAAGTTGTAGATCTCAAAGTTCTATTCGAAAGCATCCTAGAATGGCATTAATCTGACATCTACAGCAAAAGTAATGCCTTTTGTACCAAGATATGTTTGTTTATAGATGATTGACTTATTAATGTTTTTCCCATGAGATATTTAGGCTTGATTGTGATATTGAATGAGCCTAGTTGATGTTAGATTAAGCTATTAGAGTAAGGAAAGCGTATTAGGTGTTAAGGAATGATTCAAAGATCATGTTAATTGTTTATGAAATGAGTATTAAGGAAATGTACATGGGATTGTCATTGAACATGCTTTGTACATATTCCATATGTACATATATGCACAAATGAATACTTACAATTATGCAAAGTTGTGATGTGTATAAATGTGTATGCATTGCACAATTTAGAAGAGCATATTGAGCGACAACGTCTAGATGTTGTCGGGACATCGTAGCTATATCTTTCTAGAGCAAACTGAGTAACCTAGATGGCCTCACTTAATTAATTGTTACTTCAAATTCAATATTGAACTTTTTTGTGGAATTGATTGTGTTAATTCTGGACGTTGAATGTCTAAGGCATTTGATGCATAAATGACATATTGAAAGTGTTCCTTGTACGTGAATTTGACAAAATATGTGATTTCTCGACATTCTGTTGAACGTTGGACTAAGGTTCAATGACAAATATGAATCGTGAATGTAAATATGATTGTGTAAGTGAAATCAAATGACTAAGTGAATATATGTGATTATGATGCATTTTATTACATGAATCCATGATCAGATAATGAAAGTTGTGACTGGAGTAGCCATCGAAAATGAGCTTAAAGCACAAAATGTGATTAAGAGCCGAAGGCTCGCTATGTATAATGAGCCCTATATCCCCAAAGGATAAGGGACAGTTATCAGTGAGCCTAGTATTCCTCATAGATATGAGCAGTTATAAGCACTCGGTCACAACAATGTAATAATTGAAAGCAAGTCTCATGAACTTTGCATAAACATTTTGATATGTGTGTTTGAATTATTGAACTGTATTGTTGGCTTATAATTGAATGAGTAAATGATATGTGATGATATTTAATAAATGAAAAGATGTGAATTAAATGCTTACATGTCTTGATATATTATATAAATTGAGTGAACCAACGAGGATGATTATCTCACTAAGTTTGTAAAACTCACCAAAATTGCACCGTTGTCATTTCAGGATCGAGAGAGGAAACTAGTGATAGAGAGGCTTTATAATAAGCACAATTCTTGTACTTTTGGAAAGGAAAAATGGATCAAAGGCTGGTCAACTGAGATTGAAGAATTAGATAGAATTTTTCTTTAATTCCTCATGTGAGTAGCTTATTTTGTATTTAGTTTTTACATTGTACATATTTGGATGATACTGTAATGCTACAATGTATATATTGTTTAAAAAATGAAATGAAGAATATGATTTTTAAATGTTGCGTCTTTCTTTACGATACCTTATAAGAGAATATAATTGCTTTAGCATACCAACCTTTTGGGGTACATATTCGGATATCACTTAGGATGTCGGGTACGTGTCCATCAGAAGTGGGGTGCCACAATTTCTTGGTATCAGAGCATGGTTTGGCATCCATAGGGACATATAGGAATATTAGACATGAAATGTCATGAGAAATGTAAATAGTAATCAAAATTATTGTTTATTATAGGTCATTCGCCATAGGTGATCAAGTGGAACCATCAGCTGACCTAGAATCAGTAAGAGACAGTAGAGAGTCTTTCGTACCTCGACCTGAGGGAATGCCTCCTCAAATTCCTGAGAGAAGGGAGAGGAGGTACAATAGGATACGAAAGCAAGGTTTTGGACTTCTATGAAATTATAGACTCTACAAAAGTTGAGGGATGGCTAAAGAGAATAGAGAGAGTCTTCGATTAAATGGACTGTGAGTCGGACGAGAAGTTCAACTACGTAGTTCTTTATTTCAAGGCCTAGCATATCAATGGTGGAAGATCATTCCAGGCATTACCACCAAGCTTTCTAATTTGAAGTGGGAAGACTTTCTAAAGGTCTATAGGGAGAATTACATGCCCAAAATCTATGTGGGTAGAAAGATGAAGGAGTTTCTGGACTTGAGGCAGGGAGAATTATCGGTAACAGAGTATGAGATCAAGTTTAATGAACTAATAGGGTATGCTATTGCCTTGATTCCTACTGAGGAAGATAAGTGTAGAAGATTGAAAGATGGGATGAACATAGAGATCAGGACAAGATTAGCAATCACCAACTTAAGCAATTTTACTTAGTTGAGAGCTGCCTCATTAGAATTTAGCAGCTATTGAGAGAAAGATAAGTAGAGAATAGGCAAGAATCCCAAATAAAGAGGCCTAGTGAAGTTTGGGGAAGTTCTGGGAGAAGATTTAGTAAGCGCCAGAATAGATCCTTTCGACCACTGGCTAGATTAAGACAGTCGGGGTTTAGACAAAGGGGTAGCTTCATACAATCTGGTAGTGGAAGCGATGCAATGTTGTGCCAGTTACCCAATTGTGAATGTTACGGGAAAAAGCACAATGGTGAGTGTTGGAAACTATCTGGAGCTTGCCTTAGATGCGGCTCTTTCGATCATCAAATTAAAGATTGTTATGTCTTTATTAGAGCCCAGTCTGGTATAAGAGGAGGATCAATAATTAAAACTGCTGTCTAGTAGAGCCGAGCCAGCGGGTCTAGACAGAGAGACCATGGTAGAGGTAGGATAAGTTCTAGAAGTCCTACTGTCAGAACGGAGGTGCAGACTAACCAAATGCAGTTCTAAGCCAGAACGTATGCTATAACTAGATCGTTGCAGGTGCATTGCTTATTTTTGCTTTTGAAGCATTTGCATTGTTAGATCCTGGATCTATGCATTCCTTTATCACACCGCATTCAGCATCTAGGTTTCATTGTTATAGAGAGTTATTGAACTATGGATTAGAGGTGAGTACACAGATAGGTAGCATTGCTTGACTAATACCTCATATATCTTCAAAGTACAACCCGAATTGAGCAGAATGTGCAGGACATTCTTGTTGTTAAGAAATTCTTGGATGTGTTTCCAGTAGAATTACCTACTTTACCTCCAAAGTGTGAAATAGATTTTACGATCAATTTGGTTCTGGGTGCTACTCCTATATCTATTCCTCTATATAGAATGGCACCTAACTAAAAGAGTTGAAGGCTCAATTATAGAAGTTGCTAGAAAAGGATTTATTAGACCTAGTGTGTCACCATGGGGAGCTCTAGTTAGGTGCCATTTGAGAGTGATCTTACAGATTATAAGAGAGAAGCAATTATATGTCAAATTTAGCAAATGTAAATTTTAGCTAGATCAATTAGTATTTCTGAGTCACACAGTGACTGGACAAGGCATATAAATGGATCTAAAGAAGACAAAGGCAGTAATATCAAAAATCTGGAGTTTCTTAGGATTAGCCAAATATTATCAAAGGTTTGTCAAGGGGTTCTCATTGATCTCAACCCCTATAACTAAGCTTCTGAGGAAGAATGTAGTCTTCAGATATAGTCTTCAGATGGAATGACAATTGTCAAAAGAGTTTTGAGGAGTTGAAACATCTGTTAACTATGGAAACAATGTTAACTATTCCATCAGGAATTAGAGGACATGTAGTATACAGGGATGCTTCACATCAAGGATTGGGATGTGTGTTGATGCAGCATGGCAAGGTGATAGTCTATGCATCGAGACAATTAAGGTATCACAAGATAAATTATTCGATACATGATTTAGAGCTTGTTGCAATTATTTTTGCTATAAAGAAATGGGAACATTATTTATATGGAGAGATCTTCCAGATATATATCGATCATAAGAGCTTGAGGTATCTATTGAGTCAGAAGTAATTGAATATGAGACAGAGGAGATAGAAAGAGTTGTTAAAAGATTATGACTATACTATTGAGTATCATCCAGGAAAAGCTAATGTGATGGCTGATGGTTTAAATAGAAACTCGAATAGCAGTGTAGTTTAGATTTAGTTATCGAGGTTATTGAGCTTAATTCAGTTAAGAGCTCCAAAATAGAGTTAAATCTGGAGAAAAATGAGCCATTAATTTCTACATTAAAGCTGAGGCCGATGTTTCATGATAGAATCAGAAAGGTACAAATTAAAGCTCCCGAAATGGTGAAATATATTGAGAGATTAAAAATGAATCCGGATTCTGAGTTTGAACTGAGGAATGAGACACTGTGGCTAAAGCAGAGGCTATGTGTGCCTAATGTGAATGACCTGTAGAAGGAAATTTTAGAAGAAGCTCATATAGCTGCTTATGCTATGCATCTTGGTACCACCAAGATGTATAACACACTGAAGTAGCATTTCTGGTGGCCCAAAATGAAAAAGAAAGTAGCAGAGTATGCAGCTAAATTTATAATATGTCAGTAGGTTAAGGCTAAACATTAGGCTTTGGTTGGGAAGCTACATTTGTTGCTTATTCCGGAGTGGAAATAGGAATGAATCACTATGGATTTCATTATGGGATTGCCAAAGAATTCAAGGCAAAACAATTTTGTATAGGATGTGGTGGACTAATTGACTAAGTCATCCCATTTCTTACTAGTGAGAGAGAATAACTCACTAAATTAGATGGCCTAGAGGTATGTGAATGAGATAGTTAGATTGTATAGGATTTTGGTGTCCATTGTATCAGATAGGGATCCTAGATTTACTTCGAGATTATGGAAGAGCTTACAGTCAGCTATAGACACAAAGTTAAACTTCAGTACTGCATTTCATCCTCAAACAGATAAACAAAATGAGAGGATAATCAAGACTATTAAGGATATGCTCAGGGAATGTGCATTGGAGTTTCAAAAAGCAAGGGATCAGTATATAGCATTGATTGAGTTTGCATATAATAATCACTATCATAGTAGTATGGAGATGGGATCACTTGAGGCATTTTATGGTAGAAAGTGTCGATCGCCTCTATATTGGGATGAAGAGGGCTTGAGAATGGTTGGAGGCCCAAAATTGATAGAAGATATAGTGGATAAGGTGAAACAAAATTGAAGTCGAATTAAAGGGGCTTAAGATAGACAAAAGAGCTATATGGATCAACATCGAAGGGATGTGGAATACAGTGTAGGAGATAAAGTGTTTATGAGAGTATCACTTTGGCACTACCGAGCCTTAGGTACATTGGTCCTTATGAGATAATTAAGAGGATAGAACCATTGCCATGCAAGTTAGCCTTAGCCAATAAGATGTCTCAGTTACACAATGTGTTTCATATGAGTATGCTAAGAAGATACTGGTCCGATCTGATGCGTGTATTATCGGCCTAATAGATTAAAGTTGCTAGTAAATTAAATTGTGTTGAGGAGCCGATCAAGATAGCGGTATCTCATATAAAATAGTTAAGAAATCGAGTAATTCCACTAGTGAAAGTCCTTTGGAGGAATCACTCAGCTGAAGAAGCAACTTAGGAAACGGAGGAGCACATGTAGAGACAATATCCCCACTTGTTCGAACAATTAGGTAAGAATTTTGAGGACAAAATTTTATTTTAGAAGGGAGAATTGTAACATCCTGTTATCCCATATCAAGGTTTAGAACCTTAGAATAGTGTATATGAGAGTTTATTGAGAAATTAGAAAGTACATTTCATACTCATGCATAATATATCATACACACACGCTCAAATATTGATTTTTCCACATTAAAATGATTATATATGCATTCATTGACATTTTTTGCGTATGATTGAGTTATAAATGTGATTGTATGGAGAATTGTGGTTTTTATGTATTGAAAATTGATTTGAAGAGTATATGTATTGATTTAGAATATCTGGCAAAGTTTACGAAATTTCTAAAATTTTGGGTATTTTTGGACTAAGAAAAATGGCAAGTGGCAAGACAATTGATAAATGGTAGTAGAATTTATTGTCCAATGGTAATGGAAATTTTGGTAAATGACTTTGGAATTTATTAACAAGTGTCATTGAAAATTTGGAGACAATTAGATTAGAAATTGGAGACAAATAGACTAGTTATAAATAACGGTCCAAATGGGACCATAGGAAGGTGACAAGTGGCAGTGACAAGTGTCACTACCAGTCACCACTTATCTCTCACGTTTTTACATTTTTGCAACACACTCTCCTTAATGTCTTTTATTTCTACTCTTGTCTTCATCTTCTTGGCGGTTTTCTCTTCTTCTTCATGATTTTGATTTAGCAAACCTTCATCAATGTTACATCTTGCTTTCATCTATCAATTGCCACCTCCATCTTGTTGCCTGTTTCATTTTCCACAAGAAAACCTAACCTAATCCACCTTCAAGATGATGATCGTGTGACATGGGAGGTTAGGGATTCTTGGTGTCTTTGAAAAACTTAGAGTTTCATCAAGTAATTAGCTTATTAATCATCACAGGTAGTGTTAAATGAAGCATGTATGATGATAGTTAGAGGTTAAATGGACATAAAATGATGTTTTATGTATGTTGAATGTGAGTGATGAATTACGTATGTAAATGTCTTGCTTTTGCATATGTGTATGATGATTAATGACCCATAAATTGTTATAGAGATTATTTTGGGTTGGAAGGATCATTATAATGGTGTTAGACGAATGCAGTAAATTGATGAGTGCATGGAAATGTTTGATGTTCTGTTTTGTGGTTTTGATTAATAGTCTTTTATGATTTTTCTTGCGAATTTTTTTAGTTGTATGTTGAGGTGAGAATGACAAGGAAAGGAATTAGAAAAGATGATCTATGTACAATATGTGTTAGATGTAAAATATAGGAAGTTTTAAAAATCTAAAAATTGGAAAAGAGTGGCTGGAATATTTTAGCTATATGTTTCCACTAATTAAGCATCTGTATTTTATCCATAACTTTATTTGGATTAAATTAGAGACATATGGCTACATTTTTCATGAAGATATCGAATTCAAATTCTATCTTTAATATTTTCAAAATTAGACATGAAGTTGGGTACTGAGTGCAATAAATTGATGGATGAACACATGTGTTTGTGTTCTGTTTCGAGAAAATGAAAACCATAAGTGATAAATTGTTATGTAGATATTATGAGTTGGGAATTGAAGGTTTAACGAAATTGAAAATTAGGCTAACTAAGATGTTGAGTTAAGTTCTTGAAATGAGATGAATTAAGGTAATAGTTAGGAATGAAATGAAGGTGAAAAATGAAGTAGAACATGTGCAGAAAATTTATAATGAAAGTGTATAAGAATATGTTCTATTTTGGTGTTTTTGATCAAGTATGGATTTTGATTTGTGTGTGGATGTTATTGAAGTGAAATTTAGGTATACTTGGAGAAGTTATCAACATGAAATGATGAATATTGAATATTAATTTTTTTAGACTTATAAATGAGGTATGATATGGAAAAAGGATAAGATTTCATGAATGATGAGTTTTAGTGAAAATGATGAATTAAATGAGTGGAGGTTTGAGAGTTTAATGAAATCAATTTGGTAATTGAATTGGTGTAAAATGATTTTGCATTAAAAGAGATGAATTTGGGAAAATTTAGAGTAAAAGTGGTGTCAAAATGTATGTAGAAATCATTAGAAGTGCTCTTGAGTGAGTTGTGCCTCTCCTATGTTCGTTGAACGGACCTTTTTAGGTTTGAAAAGCCTCCTAACCTCGTTTGTGTCCGTTAAATGGACTATAGGTTTGTTGAACAGACTTTCACGAGTCTGAAAAACTTCCCAGCCCTGTTCATGTCTATTTTGGTGGGATGTATGTCCGCTGAGCAGGCATTTATAGTAGACTTACACAAATTCATGATTTTGACCATTTAGATGGCAAAATCTCTCGTTTAGGGTCTTCACAAAAGTTGTAGATCTGAAAGTTCTCTTCGAAAGCATCCTAGAGTGAAATTAATCCAACATCTACAGTAAAGGTTATGCCTTTTCTACCAAGATATGTTTGCTTATTGATGATTGACTTACTAATGTTTTTCCCATTAGATATTTAGGCTTGGTTGTGGTCTTGAATGAGCCTAGTTGATGTTGGATTGAACTATTAAAGTAAGGAAAGTGTATTAGGTGTTAAGGAATGATTCAAAGATCATGTTAATTGGTTATGAGACAAATATTAAGGAAATGTACTTGGGATTGTCATTGAACATGCATTATACATATTCCATATATACATATGTGTATAAATGAATACTTATAATTGTGCAAAGTTATGATGTGTAAAAATGTGTTTGTATTGCATGATTTAGAAGAGCATATTAAGCAACAACATCTAGACATTGCCAGGGCTTCGAGGTAATAGCTTTTTAGAGCAAACTGTGAGTAACCTGGATGGCCTTACTTAATTAATTGTTGCTTTAAATTTAGGTATTGAATTGTTTTGTGGAATTGATTATGTTAATTTCGAAAATTGAACGTTCGAGGTGTTTGATGACATGAATGACATATTGGAGGTGTTCCTTTTATATGAATATGACAAAATAAGTGATTTCTCAACATTCTGTTGAATGCCGAACCAAGGTCTAATGACAAATATGAATCGTGAATGTAAATATGATTATGTAAGTGAAATCAAATGACTGGGCGAATATATGTGAATGTGATGTATTTCATTAGATGAATGCATGATCAGACGTTGAAAGTTGTGACCTGAGTAGCCACCGAAAATAAGCTTAAAACTCAAAATGTGATTAAGAGCCAAAGGCTCTCTATTTATAATGAGCTTCGAATCCCGAACGGATAAGGGAAAGTTACTAATGAGCCCGATATCTACCATGGATATAGGACAATTATAGGCTTTCAGATAATCAAAAGTTAGTCTCATGAACATTGCGTAAACATTTTAATAGGCGTGTTTAAATGATTGAAGTGTATTGTGGCTTGTAATTGAATGAGTAAGTGATATGTGATGCTATTTAATAAATGAAAAGATGTGAATTAAGTGCTTATATGTCTTGATATGTTGTATGAATTGAGTGAACCATCAAGGATGATTACCTTATTAAGTTTACAAAACTAACCAAAATATCAACGTTACCATTTCAGAACCGAGAGAGGACACTAGTGACAGAGAGGCTCTACAAGAAGCACAGTTCTTATAGCTTTAGAAAGAAGAAATAGGTCAAAGGTTGGTTAGTAGAGATTGAAGGATTAGATGGAATTTTTGTTTAATTCCTCATGTGTGTAGCATATTTTGTATTTAGTTTTTACATTATACATATTTGGATGATACTGTAAGGCTACAATGTATATATTGTTAAAGAAATGAAATGAGGAATTTGGTTTTTAAATATTGTGTCTATCATTATAATGGCTTAGAAGAGAATATGATTGCTCTAACACACCACCCTTGTGCGGTACGAATTTGAATATCACTCAGGATGTCGAGTATGTGTCTTGCGAGAGTTGGGTGCTATAGTCAAAGTGGACAAATTCATCATTTCGATGGACTTTATAGCGTAATAATTTAAAGTTGATATGAATTTCCCACTAATTCTTGATTAACCATTTATGAACATAAGAAGAGCAATGGTAGATATCCACAAAGGAAAAATTATTATTTAGATTGGTGAAGAGCAAGTTTAATTAAACATGAATAAATTATTTAAGAATAAAAAAGTAACTCTTACTTAAAGATGGATATAGTTGATGAGTGCATAAAAGATCAAGAGGAGTGCAATACAAAAGAAGTGATTATTAGAGAAGTAGAAGATGAAAGGGAACTAGGAAAGGATGAATTAGGGGTTAAACTAAAGCAAGAGATATTAGTAAGAACATAAGCAACTGTACCACCTTCCATTGAGAAACCACCCACTCTTGAGTTGAAGTCCTTACCTATACATCTTAGGTATACCTTTTAAGGTAAAGGTCAAAGTTTGCCCATGATAATTTGAAACTAGATAGATGGATAATAAAAAAAGAGAGTGGTAGAGACTATTAGGAAGAGGATGGGACCGATAGGATGGCTACTCTCTAACATAAGAGGCATAAGTCCTACTATGGTGATACATAGGAAGGTTGTGAGAGAAGCCTAAAGAAGGATGAACTCTCATTTAAACCAAGTGGTCAAGAAAGCATTAGTGAAGTTTTTGAACGTAGGTATAATTTAACCTATTTTGGATATTAAATGGGTTAGTCCGGTACAATGTGTACCTAAGAAAGAAGGCATAATAGCAATAGACAGTGAAAATACTAAGATTATCTTTCCTCGTATAGTCATAAGTTGGATAGTTTGCATTGATTATAAAAAGGACAACATGGTGACTAAGAAGGATCACCTTCCTCTAAAATTTGTAAATAAAATGATTGAAAGAGCGACAAGAAAAACATTTTATTGCTTCCTTAATAGCTACTGAGAACAATTAGATTTTCATTTAACCAAAAGACTAAGAGAAGACCATTTTCTCATGTCCTTATGGAACATTTGTAATAGAAGGACGTTGTTTAGGATATGTAATACACCAGTAACTTTTCAAAGGTGTACAATGTCTATTTTTATAGATATGATTGAAGAAATTATGGAAATTTTTATCAATAATTTTTGTATTCTTGGAGGCTCTTTTCATCACTTCTTGATAAATTTAGACAGAGTTCTTCAATGATGTGAAGAATATCATTTGGTTCTAAACTGGGAGCAATGCCACTTATGGTTCACGAGGGCATAGTTTGGGGGCATAAGATATTGTGCCAAGTTATAAAAGTGGATAAAGCCAAAATGGAGGTCATTTAGAGACTTCCACTACTGAACAATGTAAAAGGAATTAATTCATTTTGGGAGACGTAAGAATTTTTGCTAATTTATCAAGGACTTCTTTCTCATTGTAGGACCTATAAATAATATATTAATTAAAGATATGTCATCTAATTTGATGATAGTTGTTTACTTTCTTTTAACATATTGAAAGAGGCAATCATTTCAACACCTATACTGACATCGCTAGATTGGTCATTTACATTTGAGGTTATGTGCCATGCTAGTGGTCAAATGGTAAAATGTGTGTTAAGTAAATAAAAGGATAAAAGCCTATAAGTAAGAAATTAGTGGTAGCCTAACTCAATTACACCACTATAGAGAAGGAGTTACCAATAGTTGTATTCATGTGTAATAAGTTTCAGTCATATCTTTTGGGATATAAAGTGATTATCTATACCAACCATACATCATTTGTAACATCCCGTTATCGGTGTGACGGGTATGTCGGTAATATGGATCGGGTTAGGATTGGGTACAGGCACATGTTGCATTGTTTATGCAGTATAGTTTTGATAGTCATTGGTAAATGATTAGTGATTGCACAAGTAGA
>JANIPM010000004.1:42160672-42170729 GCA_027478405.1 Erythroxylum cassinoides
GTTGTTAAAGTGGAGTGCAGGTGCTGCCAAAAATGACAGATTTATATTAGCAGAAACTTCGAATCCATATGCGACCTATATAGAGTTGGAGTTTGTTCTTTTGGTCTTCATGAAAGTTGTAGAGCATTCTCTTACCTTTCCATAGCCACCAAGTTTGTAAAATTTGGAGTTCTGGTTCAAAAGTTATGATGTTTACAAGTTGCGGTGCTGTGCAAAGTTTTGAGGAGATTATTGATCGGTCATCTTCGAGTGCATTTTTGATCCTTTTAGAGACCGAGCTTACTCTCTAGTCCTTCTTGAAAATGGTAGATCTGTCTTTTAGCTTTCGAACGGCACCAAGTTTGTAAAATGTGGAGTTCGGAGTCAAAAGTTATGAAGGTTTGAAGTTTGAAGGTCGGATTGGGTGCTGGCCGACCGACTTCTGTTGGCTGACGACCTCTGTTAGCCGAGCCGACCTCTGTTGGCCGATCGACCTCTGTTGGCCGACCGACCTCTGATGGCCGACCTCTGTTGGTCGAGCCGACCTCTGACGGCCGACCGACCTCTGTTGGCCGACCGATCTTCTTGCGGCCGACCGATCTTCTTTCTGGCCGAGCTTTGATTTTCTAGCCGAGCTCTGACCTCCCTTCAGTCTTTTGGCCATAACTTCTTTGTCCGACCTCCGATTGACTTGATTTTCAAAGCGTTGGATTCCTAAGACATTTTTCTATCTTTCCATATCAAATAGATCAGTATTGACATTAAATGGAGAAAGATCGACCTGATTAAAGTGAGGTGACCTGTGAAAAAAGTCTAAATATCGTTCGGTATAGAGCTCCAATAGCTCGGATTCTTGTTGCAAATTAAACTAGAGACATGGGGCTACAAATGTTATGAAGCAGCCGAGCGACAATTCGGCCTCTAAGACCTTCAATTTCTGGAGTGAAACTCAGTGTAGTGTTCAGTCTCTGTTTGTAAGGGTCTGAACAGGCTTCAGTATTTTGGAGATAGCTTGAGCTGTAGAGCTCCAATAGATCGGATTCTTGTTGAAAATTAAAATAAAGACATGGGGCTACAAATGTTATGAAGGAGCTGACCTACAAGTTAGCCTCTAAGACTTTCAATTTTGGATCGACATTAGGAGTAGTGTTCAGTTTCAGTTTTGTAATGGTCGAATAGTGTTCAATATTTTGGATATATCTCGATCGGTAGAGCTCCAATAAATCGGATTCTTGTTGTAAATTAAAATAGATACATGGGGCGACAAATGTTATGAAGGAGCCGACCTACAATTCAGCCTCTCAGTACTCCAAACATGCAAAATCATCACATATTCAAGGTGGAACTTGGATGGATTTTGGTTAAGTTCAATGAACAACAACAATATGATCTTTTACTTAAATTTGTGAAGGTAAAACATTGATTATTTGTATATTAATTGGACATGATCATACACAAACACAGGGAGGTGAAAGAGAAGAGTGTTTTGGTGGTGTGTGAGAGGAAGGAAAACAAGAATGAGCTTAGTTAGAGTTGCTCCTATTGAAGCTTACACCTAAGGTGTTAGGTGTCACCTTACTACAATGGCATATGTCACCAAGTTAAATTTCCATATGTCTAAAGCCATGTACAACATTTATCAAGTAAATATGCTGTCAAATGTTACAAATAATACTAAGTCATATGTCATGTAATCACAGCTGCCAATTGTCATCAACTTATTATTCTATTTGTCACACAATGATCAATGCTGTCACTCAATTATAGGCATAATCATCCCAATTTTCATGTATCAATTTTTTCTTACTACTTGGCATTTTTCCTAAACCAAATGTACATTTAATTTCTCAATTTCCAATTATATCAATTAATTCCAAATTCACTATTTGTAATCAATCAAACCAAAATTCAAGGTGTAAACGGTTCATAATTCACATGATGGACGTTTTAATCTTTTCATACCCTAGAATGAATCAATCGAGTGCATATGCATTCCTTGCAATGTGTATAATTCATAATTCATGTGTGTATGCTAATGATATGCATGTGAATGAAATGCAGTTCGTGAATTCCAATGACAACTAAAGCTCTAACCCTCAATATGGAGAATGGGTTATTACACTTACATCTCAATTGTAAACTGTAATGATGTTTGGATCATTTAGTTACTGAAAGATGTCAAAATGATACTACATTTTGTTTAAGATCTCAAATGGGACTGCTTCTTAAAAAAGCATGTTAAGTTGTCTTGACTGTCCCAAAATGCATATTATATTTAAGGTTGAGTCATTTTTGTAATTGCATGCTTTAAAATGCCCCTCTAAGTAAATGATTGTCCCTCTTGAGATCTTAAAGGAAATGCAAGATCGAGGCATTGTTGGTTTGAGACCTTACGATTTAGTTTTAAACTGTAATGATGTTTGGACCATTGACTCACAAAAACATGTGAAAATTTTGATTTTGCATTTCATTTGTGGTTTTTAATGGACTACTTTTGGATTTAGATATTGATTCCTTTGATTTTTGTTTCCAAAAAGCATGCTCTAATATCCTGATTTTGTCCAACAAAGCATATTATTTAAGGAAGTACCATTTTTGTAATTGCCCTTTGAAACAAATCAATTTCCTACTTAAGACCTTAAACAAAATGCAATATCAACGGCTGGTTTCTTTGGAACCCTATAGCTTAATTGTAAATTGTAATGATGTTCAGACCATTGAGTTATAAAAAGATGTCAGATGTTGCATTTTGTTTAAGGTCTAAAAGGGGATTGCTTTCGGATTCGGATATTGGTTTCTAAAAAGCATGTTAAAATGTCTTGATTTTTCCCAAAACACTATTTATGTAAGTATGTGTCATTTCAGTAATTGCATACTTTAAAATGTCCTTGTAGGTAAATCATTGTCCCTCTTCAGATCTTAAAGGAAATTCAAGATTAAAACCTTATTAGTTTGAGACTGTATGGTTTAGTTTTAAACTGTAATGATGCTTAGACCATTGACTCACAGAAACATATGAGAAATTTGAATTTACATTTTATTTAAGGTCTTTAAAGGTCCAGTTTGGGATTATGATATTGATTCCTTCAATTTTGATTTCTAAATAGCATGCTCTAATATCCTCATTTTGGCCCATTAAGGAAGTGTCATTTTGGTAATTGTCCTTTGAAGTAAATCAATATCCCAGTTTAGACCTTAAATGAAATACAATATCAACTATTTGTTGCTTTGAGATCCTAAAGTTCAGTTGTAAACTTTATGGATTTTCGAACCATTGAGTTACAAAAAGATGTCAGAAATCTAATATTGAATTTTGTTTAAGGTCTCAAAAGGGGCTGCTTTTGCAATTGGATTGGGTTTCCAAATTGCAAGTTTTATTGTCTTGATTATGCCACAAAATGCATTATATTTAATGATGTGTCATTCTAGTAATTGTATGCTTTAAAATATCCTTCTAAGTAAATCAATGTTTGATTGGAGACCTTAAATGAAATGCAATATGAAGGCCTTGTTGCTTTGTTGGGACCCTTCAATCCAACTCTAAACTAAACTGATGTTTAAAACATTGAGTTATCATAACATGTTGAAAATATGATATTGTATTTTATTTAAGGTTTCTAAATGACTACTCTCGGGTTTATATGTTGATTCCTTTTATTTTGGTTTCTAAAAAGCATGTTGTAATATCCTCCCACAAACCATATTATGTCTAAGTTCCAATTTGGTAATTGTCGTTTTAAGTAAATCAATTTTACACTTGAGACCTCATACGAAATGTAGTATCAATGGCTTGTAGCTTTGAGGCCCTACCACGTAATTGTAAAAAGTAATGGTGTTTTGGATCATTGTGTTACGAAAAGATGTCCAAATTTTGGTATTGCTTTTTCTTCAAGGTCCCAAAAGGAACTGCTCTCGTATTCGAATTTAGTTTCCAATAAATAGCATGTTTTATTGCCTTGATTTTACCCCACGATGTATTATATTTATTTAATGATGTGCCATTCTAGTAATTATATGCTTTAAAATGTTCAAGTAAATCAATGTCCCACTTGAGACCTTAAACGAAATGCAACAGAACACTGAGTTAATATAACATGTCGGGAATATAATATTATATTTTATTTAAGGGGATGCTTGGTTTATAGTTTACGAAAGATAAGAAATAAAAAATGAGTAGTTAATTACTCGTTATTATTATAGAGGCAATAATTTGATATATCACTTTGAAAAATTAATTATACCTTCTGTTTAACAGAGGAATGAAACATATTTTTAAGTAGTAATTCTTTTTTTTAAATATTTTTAATGCAAATTAATTAAATATAATTAATTAAAATATAATAAAATTTTATTTCTTAATATTTTTTACAAATCAACCACTATTAATAATAACAGTAATCATTTATTCTTCTTAACTAACCATCATAATTATAATGATAATATTTATTCATATTTTTTGCTATTTTTATTCTCATTCCTTTTATCATTATTTCTTGTGAACCATTCGCTCAAGAAGACTACTATCAAATTCGAAATTTGATTTCAAAAATGCATATTATAATGCCCTGAACTTGTCCCATAAAAATATTAGTAATTGCATTCCTTAAAAAGTCCCATTTAGTAAATCATTACCCACTTGAGACCTTAAATAAAATGCAACATAAAGGCCTCGTTGCTTTGAAACCCGTCGGTGACAAATTAGCATTACCAACGTCTGCGAACAAAATAAAAGATTTGTGCGGCAAAATGTTGGGCCCAACTTGGACAATTCCAGAAGGGCTTTACTGCCCCTGAATGTTAAAAGCTACAAATTCACGTGTTGATGATGGCTTGCCATATGTCAAATATCTGGAACTTTACCTCTGTAGACAGAACCATCTCATCTTAACAACAAAATAAGGATAATACATTTTTTCTTTCAAGCCCCTAGGCTCAGAAAAATGCATAAAATATAGGCAGAATACAATAGGCATTGAGACATGAATATGGGCTATACATAGCATATGCAGTTAAAGAGAAGGAAGCAGAAGGGAAGGCATTTATGAGCAGAAATGCAATGCAACAACGTTAAAGGTTGGGACTGAAGAATTACTACCAAAAACAGCAATAATTCTGGACTTGTCTTCTGGTTTTCCAAAGAAAAACAGGCTCTAAACCTACATATTGATATTTTCATATGCACCTAGTTCTTGTTCTGCAGGATTTTCAAGCCTGTGCCAGCTGAACCTACATAAAAAATCTCAGCATGTAAGAAAATTTGGAGCTAAGAATGGGTCAAAAGAAGCTAACGTTGCTGCATTAGTAGCACTGGGCAATAAGCTATTGGTTCCTACTATTTTCTTTGACACTTCTGTCTGAATACACGTGAGTAGGTCAAAATATAACATGTAATATGCAAGACCTATAACCTAAAGAGCATATGGCATCGAAGAAACAGAAACATTATATATAAATAGCACTTGAAGCACATGACTACAGTTATAGTTAAGCTAATGTTGACTGCCTTGACCACTCTCCATCATATTCAACTCCATGTCATGAGTTGATCCAGGCTCATAGGCTTCCAGAAAACCAATTTTTGCCTTATTAGGTAAATCATGAGGATGAACAAATGGCACCCCGGGTGGCCACCCAATCTCCATTCTAATATTTGAACATGGGCTATCAAGAGCATGAATGTGCTTCTCACAGTCTTTCAGGTTACAGAACCTTAGCTTGATCCCTTTCTTCTCTGCAATGTCCTGAACTCTCTCCTTCAGAACTCTCTGGGCAACAAGTCTAAGCCTCTTGGAAGGTGGCAGAGGTTTGCTTCTCGAATTATTTTTCCTCCTCCTCGACGAAGTTTTCATACATCCTGTACGAGCATGTCATCGATCCAACGACCTGTTGTTAAAAGCTTCCCACTAAGAGCTATGAGCATACAAGAAAATGAAAGAACAAAGATGTAGATAGTATGGAGTACAAAAGATACACATTTTGAAGTTATCAAACATCAAATTAACATTACATTAACGTCAAAATCACAACATAGTTCAACTCTCCAACTTTAGTTGCCATCTAAACAATAGAGAGAGATCCTGTCATTTATTCCTAGGGTAGAATTATGGCATCATTTTCATATACCATTCTCAACCCTAAGAATAGAGACTAGTATCATAATACAATGCAATAATCATTTGAGTTATGCTCCACATTATAAAAATTCTCATGTATCATTTAAAATTTGGAGTTTTATCCTACCAAGCGTCAATTATTAACATGGGTATTATTAACAAGGGTAAGGACATAAAGCCCATAAAACTACATAGATAAAACTAAAAACAAAAAAAACAAAATATTTACTTGTTAAGGATCAAGAAAATTATATTGCAAGACTATGGCCTACCATCTTGAGATGCAGGGAAATTGAAATTTTGTATGCTATGTCTGTTAAAGATCTGATCAATAGGATGGGATCTTTGCATGAAATCATCCACTGTTATTGGTAACTGAAACTGAGCATCAACACCATGGCCAGCTGCCCTCATCTCTGAACAACTGAGGCTCGTCATTGATTTAGGCATCAGTTTAAAAGCCAAAAAACAGCGCCCATAAATGCTACACTGCATGTTATTGATCTCTGTTCTGTACAATGCAGGACTGACATAGCCAGCTGTTGCCTGGTAGAGAGCAAGACCAGGGTAAACAATAGCCTCTTGAGGACCAAGGTCTCCGTCCACAAGAACCCACCGACCATGAAAGTCTCTCACATGTAAACCTACCTTATCTGACTTAACAAGAGATATGAGACTTTTATCAACCTGTTGCTCATGATCAGGATACATAATTAGCTGACCATCTTCCTGGGCAGTTAAATTATGGCTTTGTGCTCCTTCAAAAGATTGCCTAGCATTACAACAAACAGATAGCACTGAAGAAGATATTTCTCGATTTCTCAAAGGGACATTATCAAGCACTTCAATAAAGGGAGAGCTACGCAAGTTCAAATAGAAGCTAATAGCATCCAATATATCTCGAGCTGCTTTACCAAGCAGGGAAAATATGTCAGACAAACCACCTGGAGGGCATTCTATTGCATTGTTGGACTCAATTGGAGTCAGGCCAGGTCTGTAATCATAGTTTTCTTGCCACAGTTGAGGATCAGCATAGTAACCTGTTGTCTTGCACCATTCGCGAGAGTCATCAGTATGAATCATATCTGCAGATGGATACAATGATCTTTGATGAAAATAGAGACGGGCAGAATCTAAACCAGATCTTAAAAGAGCACCCTCAGAAGCTGAAAACTGAATAATGGCGGCGGAGTATTGAGCAAGAGATTGTGATAAGGTTGAGATTGATAGTTTGTAAGAATCGGAAGGAATGCCTTCAGAGGGTATGAGATCACTGAGCTTCACACGACCCAAAGCTGGCAGGCCATTGTTTGCCATGAATCCCTTTACTTTTCAGTTACTGGAGGATAGACTTGAAGCCAACACCCTATTACATATATATAGCAGACAGAAGAAGGCAACAAATTGTACGCATTAGATGCTTATACCTTTGAAGAAAAGGACAACAAGCAATATGGACAAATAAGAAATGTAAACACACAAGCTTATGCAATTTCCAGTTACAATCCAAATAATGAAACAATCATTAAGCTGCAAAAGCAAATAATCATTGCAATAGTCCAAATTCTTTCCCTTCAACAAGCAAGTTGCACCAACTAAGGTAAGAAAATAACTTTTGGGACAAGTTTGTTATGAATAGTTGATGCAAAAATGCATATTTGGGTCCTAACATTCCAACCCAGATTATAAATTTGTGAGGTGAAGACAGAAGATCACAATTTTAAATTCATTAAATTTTCTTTTGAGCATTACCATGGGTTATTTCAATCAACGACAACAACATCGGCAGATCCTTCAGTAAAAACCATAACAAAGAGGTATACAGTAGACGCCACCAAGTTACCCAATCCCAATGTACATTACTCAGAAGAAAATTACAAAGAAAAGGTCTAATTTTCATTAGAAATGAAGAAACAGTGTAGATTTTTCATACCAACAAAGAGATAAGAAAACGAATACATGTACTAGTGGAAGAAAAAAAAAGCAGGTGAGGGTGAAGTAAAATCTAACATATCGTAAGCGCTGTTTCAGAGAAAGCGAAGATTAGTTATTAGTGGAATTGCCACAAAGAGGCAAATGCCTTCTTACATGAGATTCCTTTTGCGTTATTGAAGGGGGTGGTGAGAGAGAGGCGAGACCCTTCTAAATTTGAATAATCTGAAGATTCTTACAGCAACTCTCGATCATATAAGCTTAGGTACGAAGATTGATACAAAGATAGAGAGATTTTGAGTTAGGGCAGCAAAAGCCGGCAGCACCCCCTCGCCCCTTCTCAACATTCGGTTGCTCAGCGTCCCATTTCTTTATTTTCACTCATTAGGATAGGACCGACTATCTAATTGAAATATATTAAAAAGGTTAAATGAGTAATTTACTTTTAAATAATAAAATTATAATATAATAATAATGAATAATTTTTCCTTTTCTTTTTCTTGATTATTGTGCTTCATATTTTTCTAGATATTATCAACTGTGAAAGAAAATTTAATGAGTGTGATTCCTTTTTCTTAATGCCTTTTTGCTATAATTTAAAAATCATATTTGTCTTAATATCTTTGTTATGTTTTTCAAAAATTATAAATAATAATAATTGTAAATAATAATTTTGTTTTTTGATTTTTTTCCCTAATCGTACACGTAATAAAATGTATTATAACATCTATAAATCATAATTCATAAATACTAAAATATAATAAGTTGTAAAAAAAGTAGTGATCCAATAAACTAACCTTTGTAGTTGATTGTTCCCAATATTCGCATAAGTCCATTCACTCTGCCACTGTGACATTATGCGGCCTAACATCCTTTCCGTGTTGGGTAAAATACTTTTTTAAACTATATCTTTGATCTTTGGACCTTAAAGCAAGAAACTTCTTCACAATAGCATGTACTTCGTTGTTAGTCCTCATTCCCTTGATTTCCAACTTTTGCTGCAAAAAATTATAAATTATTGGTCAATGTTCTAAACATATGGAAAACAAATACAAATTAGATTGGTTTAAAATACTTATATCTAACTTGTCAAATGCAATATCCAATTCGTCAGTTGTAAGGAGTTGGTTAGTCGTCCTTCAGTTGGGGAGATCTCTATCTCCAATCTCTTACCTATGTCCTTGTTAATCTTTACCAATCTGTGTCCTTTTGTAACACCCCTTGTTTTTCTTGCATCAGTCGTGGATCCTAAAATAGCACAAAAAATTGTAATGAGTATATAACATACTCTTAATTGGTTAGATAAGCAACATAACTAAACTTAATAAATTTTACCAATGTAATGAGAAAGATCAAACCTGCAGTGCTTACAGAAGAAGAACCCATAGTGGATGTAATTGTCTGATTTACTGGTGTCTGATAAGCAAGAGCTGGAGGCATCTCTTGAGACGTGGATGGAGAACTAATGTTGCGGCGTGCAGATTCATAATTTGTTCATATTTATCTCCTGGATGAGTAATAGGCATACAAGTGACTTCTCTTGGTGTTGGAGTAGGCTGAGAAGGTGCAGGTGTGACTTCTCTTGGAGTTGGAGTAGGCTGACAAGGTGCAGGTGTCTGATTTTGTGGTTGTGTATAAGAAGATGACTCATTAGCTGCATTCCCAAGAAGCTGACGGTAATGAGACTGCAATTTTGTCGGTACTAAGCTACTTGGTGCAGCCTTATTCTTCTTCTTGAGTTGACCTGGTCCTATGTAAATTACCTGCATCCAAATTGAGATTAGATTTCAAAGTACATATGCATCAATCTTATTTGAAGACAACATGAAAAACCGACATGCTCTCAATAATCGAATTATTTGTAGTCAAACTATGATCAAGTCAACATTGACAAGAAGTTATTCAAAACCATATGCATTTCCACTTTTCACTTGAAAGACAACAAGAAAATGTTGTTGAAGATAAAGTTTATTGAGAAAACTATTAGTTTGATTTGTGTGTTTGTTTCAATTCCTATGTCACTATTACTTGCT
>JANIPM010000004.1:42350148-42360480 GCA_027478405.1 Erythroxylum cassinoides
CCACCCAACTTTCCTATTAGAATTCTTATAAGTATCCAAACATGTGAATATCTTTACTTTCCATAGATTTATTTTCCGAAGAATTATATTCTAAATTTACTTTACTTTCTCGTCAACCAAACGGGACTTGGGGTGTTGAGATTTAAAATCTAAGAAAAGTGCCACTATTTTTTCTAAATTAGGAAAGTTTTTACTTTTTCCTAACTACTAAAAAAATAAACCAAATATAATAATTTAAATTAAAAAAAAAAGATTATTTTCCCATGTAATAATACGTGTCAACCAAACGGAGTATGAACGTAAAGGAAACGAAATCTAACTTTGGAAAGTAGAGCTAGCGAGGGTTTCAAGCTGGCGGCGGCCATCGTAGGTTTTTCCGTTGGAAAGCAGACTCAGTAGGCGTTTAAAGCACACTCCACCGTTCCACTGCCGCCGCAGAATCAAGATGGGAAAGAGACGAGAACGACACCAAAATCCACAGCCTTTCCTCCCCGTCGATCATGTTGATGACGTAAGCTCTGTCCCGTCAACGAATAAAAGATCCAAAGCACCCTATCACCAACAGAAACAAGAAAAGGTACAGTAGCAGACGATTACAGAACTTCAATTAATCTTTAGTTCTCATCTATTTTTGATTTTCTTTCTTTCTCTGGCAGTTCATATCGTCGGGTATGAGCTCAAAGATCTTGAAGGAAGCGTTGATTCAACAAAGGGAGATTGAAGAGGAGTCGGAATTGAGCAAAAGCAACGACCAGTACAATGCCTTTTCAACGTTCCAGAGTGAGGAAGTCGCTGAAGAGGAGAACATCGATGATTTTCGAGGATTCTCCGATGTTCAAAGTTTTGATGATGGTGGCTACGAAGTGAGTATACTTCCACGCGTTTTCAAGTACTTTTTTGTTTTTATGTAAATCTTATTCTCTTGTTCCGTGATTAGGAGGTGATTAATGAAGAAGATGAGAAAATTTTGGAGGCGTTCTTTTCCAAGGATGCGCGTCCTCTGCGCACACTTACAGACATTATTATTGAAAAAATAAAATACCAAGATGCTAATGTTTCTTCAGGTTTATAACTCGTCAATCGTATTTGCTTTACTTCTTTTTTAATCTATGAAGTCCCTGGATTTCGGTTGCGACTAAATTTATATACGGACCTGTTTCGGGTCAAACATGTTTTTTGTTTTAAAAATTTTCAGATTCTCGACCTCTGCCTAAGTTGGACCAGTCTATCATAGATGTGTATAAGGGGTAAGCCGTGTGGAATCTGTCACTGAAAAGTCTTCTAATTTATGCTCTGTAAAATAAGTTTGTAATTTCTTTTAGGAAGGTAATAGCTGAAAGATGTTCTTGACAATGACGAGTCTACTTTCAATTTCATTTGTCATATAACTTACAGTGTTGGCAAGTTTCTGAGTAACTATACTGCTGGAAAAATGCCCAAAGCTTTCAAACACATCCCTTCTATGCAACTTTGGGAGGATGTCTTGTACTTGACGGAACCTGAGAATTGGTCGCCGAATGCCTTGTATCAGGCAACAAGGATCTTTGCTTCCAATTTCGGTGGTAAAAAAGCAGAGCGGTTCTATAGACTTGTTTTACTTCCCCGAATCAGGGATGATATTAAGAAGAATAAGAGACTCCATTTTGCTCTCTATCAAGCTGTTAAGAAATCTCTTTACAAACCTGCTGCATTTAACAAGGGAATTCTATTTCCCTTGTGTAAGGTATATATGAAGAACTGCTCATATGTATTTTATTCTCTGTTACAGTTAGAACTTCTCATTATAGGAACTTTCGTTACACCAAATTATTGATTACAAATGAAGGCCATATGTTAATGCAAGCTGCTATACTACTCTATTATATACATGGGCTGTAATACTTGACTTATTAGTCATGAGCTGGTACTAGTATTAGATATTCTGATGTAAGGTGGTCAGAGGACATAGTTGGATTACGTGGAAAGAAGAAATATGATTTTGATTATTTAGAAGAGAAATTAGGGTTTAGAAAAATCCTGTGATGTTCTGATCTGTTTTGATGTTAATAAGGAGAAAGAAATAGTTGGCTAGAATCCTAACTCCAACCAACATTGCAACTCACTCAATGGCAAAACATCAATAAGAGGGTTGTATGGTGATAAAACTATTTATGGAATCATATCATTTTGTTGAATTAATCCCTATATTTATTAATGAAAAAAGTATATCTTGACTTAAAATTTATGGTGTTTACTTTTTTCACTGATATTTCTCTGAGATCTAAATTTTATATTTATTTATTGATTTTATTATTTGCTTTAATTGTAGTCAGGGACGTGCTCTCTTAAAGAAGCTTTCATTCTTGGGAGTGTCATGCGAAAGGTCTCCATTCCAATGCTTCATTCAAGGTATCCTAAAAAACCTCAATTTGTGTAACATCCTTGAGCATAAAAATCTAGTTACCAACTTGATAATTTTTATGTGCCACTGTTCTTGTTTCTTTTCATGTCATTGCGATCAATGATTTTCTCACCGGGTTATAAAAAACATTACAGATCTATATTATGGGTTTTAAAAAGAAATGAGGCCTGAATTTTGCAGTGAATTGCAGTTTGATACTTCGTATAATTATTCTGATTTAGTAAGAAAATTGAGGTCTGACACTGATAAGAGAAAAGCTGTGTTAGAAACCTGAGGATATTCGTCTTCAAATCTAGCTGAAAATTATGGAATTTCTGAATCTAGGTTTTGGTGCAGTGGTGGTTGCATATAAAACCTTGATAAAAGTCAAGAGTTGTTTGGAAAAGACTTTGCTGTACTAATAGAGACTGTGCTCAAAATATTAGCTGAATTTGAGTTCTGTTTGAATTAACAAGAGATTTGATTTGGTAGATTAGCCTCGATTTGCTTTTGGTGTTTTCTTGATTCTCACCTGAAGCAAATGACTGTAGCATGCTTGATTTGTGACTTCTTATCGACGATATAGGGCAGAAACTGCATTTTTTGAGACAAAAGTTGTTGCTGCGGTTAATGCTTCAAACTGATGTCTAATCACGTAGGAAGCACTTGCGCATCAAAGTTACATAATGTTTTTAAATGCATCAATGGTGAAATTGTGCTTTTGATCTTTATGTTTACTGGTCCCATTATGTTCAATTATTTAGACATACAATTGAAGTCTGACAAACCCAAATATTGAAATTGAACTGCAGTGTCGCACTATTGAAGCTTGCAGAGATGGAATATCGTGGTACTACAAGGTAAAAATCTCTGTACATATCTAAAAAGAAAAAAAGAAAAAAAAATTGGAACTTGAAGTATAACACAGGGAAGATTTACTGTTTATCCTTACAAATTTGATGATGGGCTTGCATGTGTCAAATGTTAGCTGGGCTTTCCTTAGTCTTTCTAAACTCTATTGGAATTTTTGAGAATTAAGGAATTTGAGTCCCTGGTTAGAAATTTGTGGAGATTTTCCAGCATTTATTCGGAACAGTTTGGTCATTGCATGAATCAACAAGATCTTGGCTAAAATAAGAAAAGAAGGCTATTACTATTACTTAATTTGGTTTTCTTTCATACTTTTGAACTGAGTCTATTGTATCATGATATGTTGTTTAAATATTGAAGTTGTGGATAAACAGATCATGTTGGCATCATTGGATTTGCAGATTAGTATTTTTATCCTAGGTCATATTGCATATGTTTTCTGTTGGTGCTGGTGCCTTCAGTAATTTTTGAGAAAAGAAACCTTCAATACCAAAGTTGCAAAGGTAACCTTTTTTGGAATGATGGCATTTAGTAATATGGTAACCTTTTTGGAAGTGATCTTTTCAGTTTCTTTCGAGTTTCACTTGGGTTGTCGGATTAATGAGCAATAAAGTCTTAATTGCAGATTAGGAAAAAAAATTAACCTGTCATCTGGCGTTATTGCTGCTTAACTTGGTCTGGAGCATGTTACTTGATACATATATTGAAACATAGAGAGATGAAAGATATGTCTATTCCTATTGGAAGTAAGGAATAGCTTGTCAGGCTAGTGCATTCACTTCGGTTGTTGGATGAATAAGCAATGAAGCTTAGTTACTAATTAGGAAAAAACAAATTGGCATGTCATCTTGCAGTTAATGCTGCTTAACTTGGTCAGTAATTGCTGACTGGAAAGTGAGATTTATTTACCATGTTATGTGATACTTATAATGGAGCATAGAGAAATTAATTTTATGTCTGAACCATGTAAAGTAAGGAATAGTTTGCCAGAGTAGTGCATTCTTAAAACCATGGAGTGGACACACGCAATCAGTGAGATTATCATTTGATTTCCCCAGGCTGGGGGAGCAGGATGATGTGATGCAAGTAATTTCTAGTAACCAATAATTTCACAACTGATAGAAGATACGTGTCTATCATGGATAAGATGGAATTTGATAACACTAACTTTGACATGATAGCTTGCATGCCCTAAAACAAGCACGATTCCCACACCTTTAATTATGTGTAATACAACAAAGTATCCTTTTAAGGTTGCATAGTTAAGATTGTTGTCATCTTAGTTGTCAAGTTCATATGTTATTCTGGAATTTGTCTTCATATAAGGTGCATGGTTTTTGAAAAACTGGCCTTTTATAGTTCTGATAATCCATTGCAGTTTTTTTATCGAGCTCCTCCTAGAAAAGAAATATGCCTTGCCATATCGCGTTGTTGATGCACTTGTTGCTCATTTTATGAAGTTCATTGGAGAAACAAGAAGCATGCCTGTAATATGGCATCTGTCACTGCTGGTATTTGTGCAGAGGTATTTCCCTCGCTTTCTATTTGCAATAATTACATTTTGAGCTAGTAGAGCAGTGCTTGACAATGAGATAAAAAGACTGGAAATTGGGAGTGGATGCAAACTTGGGGTCACAATCTTATGTGGATGATGTGACTTCTAATTAATACAAGTTACTAGCTGTCAGTGACTTTTCTTTATCATAAACCAGTTCATATTTTAGAAAATTTTGAAAAGAAGTTCATTTATATGTGTGTTTCAGAAAGGAATGGAGGTGGGAGGGGAATTGAAATTGAGATATATTTGTTATGCTAATTAACATGCAAAATTCCTTATTTCTCTGTCCATATACCTTCTCTTCCTCCTCTCTGTTTTCCAATGCCTCATGAACTGAATGGCTTACAATGACTGGGAATAAAAATAAGATACACTTAGGGGAGGTTTGACAATGCAGAGTATGCTGACATGAATGTTGTCTTGTTAAGGGATATGTGGAAGTGCATAAACTTGTATTAACAAAAGGAAACTTTTATGTGCTTTATTAATTGATTCAAATTCACAAATGTTATTGCTAAAGTTGATTAAATGAACCTTCTGTTGGATCAAGTTGATTTCTTTTTTTATTTCTGCATCTTGAACACATGCATCGGACAGCAGTTTGGTATGTTTTATGGTATATCCTTCACCTTTTTTGGCTGATCCCCTTTCTTCCTTTTGAAGCTTTCTTCAAACTGAGTGCTTCTTATTTTTTGACAGCAGCAGCTTCATGAGGCATTACTGCTTGTTAAACTTTTGCTTGTATTTTTAGCTTGTGATGCCATTTGAGACTAAGTACAAGTAGCTGAACCCAAAATTTGCTTTGGTCTTACTGATACAACTGACGCGTGAAATTGTCAGGTACAAGAATGAACTGAGGAAGGAAGACAAAAATAACCTTAGAATTCTATTGTCAAAGATGGAGCATAAAAAAGTATGATAAACAGTCTTGCGATATCTGTTTGATTATTTTTTTACTTGATATATATTCAAATAACTGGAATTATGGAGAAGTTTTAACATTTATCTTGTGGGGGTTGTAGGTAACTCCTGAAATTATTAGAGAGCTGGATAATAGTCAGAATCGTGGAGAAAAGGCGGATTCTACATTAATAAATATCCTTTCATGAAGCTTATAATTTTATGCTTCTTTTTGTTTTTCCCTTTTTCTTCTGGTGTGCTTATGTATCAAGTTGTTTTTGCTTGCTTACAAGAGTTGTGTCCTTACTTGATCTTTTAAGCTTCACATTTTTTGCTGTTGATGGTCCCATATCCAAGTTTGTTTTGCACTTTAATTGTGTTGTAGTTTGTAATTGCATGCTACAATATAGTACAACTAGTAGTGTCCGAAAAGGTAAATGATTCCCATCAGTTGCGCTCTTCATTGATATAGATTAAAACCTTTGTTTAGTTTTTGATAACGCCTTCCACCCTGGTGTTATGTTCTACAATGTCAGCATGGACAATATGTTTCAGGCCTAGGGTAGGGTAGAGTTAATATACTACTGTGAAGATTTGCCCTTTTCTCTTCTTTTTGGTAAAAGGTCCCTAAAACGGAGACACGAAGCAGCAGATGTTTAATGTGCTGCTATATGTTAAGTGATTTTCAAAATTATGTGTAGGACAACCTTATTTGATTTATCACTGCAAATGTAGATGAGAAGTAAAGAGTCAGGGTCCTACCTTGTCATATTGTGAGAAATGGAAAATCAAAGGTGAAAGGTCAACATTGTCTTAATTGTTTTTGTTAGTTATCTTTACTGACAATCTGTTTCGTTGTTTCCTGGATATCGAGTTTGTGTAGGGAGGCAAGCAAATTTTCATATTATTTATATTTGAATTTGGATAATAAATGTGTTTGCTGACTTGGCAATCTTTCTTGTGATGTTAAATGTGTCTCGGGGTTACTTGACCGGCTGATTTTGCTGTCTGCTTTAATTTTTCTAATAGTTTCCTCGCGCTTTCCTCAAAGTTGCATCGTATTGAAATGATAATTCCTTGACTGCCATTACCATCTCCTATTTCTGTGATCAATAAAACTATCGAGGAAGACAGATTTGATATTCCAGATGTACCTATGGAGGAGGATTGAATTTTGGCACTTGGTATGATGCTATTTCTTCTTCTTATGGTTCTTTTGGATATGCAAATGAGATGTTCCATTTTGACTTGTATTTGTTTTCATTATTTGGTTTTAATATGGCTGATGGTTTCTGACTTCTGGCTGCTAGCTTTCTAGAATCTAGGTTAAGTAGGTGGCAGGTGTTTGCTGGCTGTCATATGAGGAAGTTTCAACATGATGAAATCTTACATTTTGTTTTTGTTGCAATGACAATATCATTTGAGAAAAGTTTACTCCCTTGATGTTATTGTAGTATTCTATTGTTAAAATGAGAAGCCTTGCTTTTGATTTATAGAAGTTTTAAAAGTTTTGGTGTTTGTGGTATGCTTCTCCCTGGAATAAATTAATGCCATCTTAATTAAGTGCACCACTTGTCTATAATCCTTCATAGGACAGATTACTTATTTTAGTCTTTTGCTCTTACTAGATGCTTTTTGTATCATCTAACAATTGGACTGTAATATCAGCTACATGGAATTTGTGGGGTTCCAAATTGATCCCAGTGATGAATGAAAACCCAACATAAGCCCTTGCGGCCTTCTTAGATGTCCTGCTTTGCAAGGGGTCGATTCCAGGAGTATGACATTGGAAAGGCATCCCGAAAGGTCTTTTGATTTTGACATTGGTGTACACAAGGCTCGCATACGCGATATGTTGAGAGAATTTGTAGACTAATTTTTGTCACTAATCTTATATAGGCTTGGTCTTTCCCCGTTTCTATTTTGTTAAATTGTTCATTCAGATGCCTCATGTTTCTGAAACATGGCCTATTATATAGCATTAAGCGTTTATCTTAATGATTGCCAATTTGACTGCCGAAATTACAAACTGTGCAAGTGTTTGAGCTGATCAAGGATGTTTTTTGAGAAAGTGAAGGAAAATATATTGAACTCAGAAAAGAAATACAAACTCGCCAGATTTCAGCGAGATAAATTATTTAAAAAAATGTTGATTCACACTAAAATATCACATAAGCAAACGCTCATCTGAACTCGGATACCATGAGTTAGGTCTTAAGTCTTCTTAGTGAGTGAAGTGTACTTGTTTTGCCCGTTGCAAAAAATCAGATAGTCGTACACAAGGACGGTATCTAGAACTGGAAAGACTTTTCGAGTAATTATAGGAGAATAAGATCATCTTTACATACGGATTGTTTCTTGTTACTGTCAAGCTTGTTCTGCGAGCTGGAGAATGAATTGCCATGAAACGACACTGGCTTTCCTCAGTATTTCAGTAAGATTTTTTTGGTGACATTCTTGAAATTATGACCCGTCCAAATTACTTTGTCCTTAACTTCAACTTCGAGATTATAGTTTGACACATGCTCAATTATGTAATTGAATTAACAATAATGGAGTTTACTTTGACTTCGGGGATTAAAAGCCTTTACTCCTAAATGGTGAACAAAGGTCCTGACTCATTCCATTCATCAAACTAGAAATAAGAGTTATTTCCATTCCTAAGAATGGTTTTCACATGCTGATGTACTACGGCCCTTAATTTTAAGATCTCATTGAGTCAAAGAGTTGCTCTTATTAGGCTTGATACTCTAAAAACCATGTTCCTTTATGATATGCGTGTACCTATCTAACCTAAATACATTCTTTGTCCGCAAAAGCTTCCCAATCCTCTTTTCCGTAAGCATCTTATTGTTGTATATGATGGGGTTATACCCATACGTCATTCCGAAGAGCAAACCTCATTTCATCTTACCTTAGCTCCATGAACATTTGTAGGGTTTTCTGACCGTATGAAATTCTTTAGGATTTCATCTATATACTTGATGTTCTTTTGAACCATATATAAATGACACATCTAATATATATGGAGATTAATTATAACTGATTTGATGAGCTGCAATATACCAAAATAAGAAAGGAAATTAGTATTCCAATGCTAAATCCTAGCTGAATCAAATAGGGGCTTATAATTTGAGTTGTTGATTCTTTTATCATACATATGTGTCCCAAAGTATTTTAAAGAAAGTGCCTAATGATTGAGACCAAAGATACTTGTGAGGATGTTTGTTAATGTTTAAGCCTCGAATGAAACATATAGACTATTTTTAGCACTATTGATAGATAAGTTCGACATCATACTAAAAGAATCTAGGCAGCTTATTAACGTTCTTACTGAAGCAAGCTAAGCTAGATAAAAAAGCAATAGACCATTAGTAAAAGATATGTAGTTTCAACTTCTTACATTTATTGTGGAACTTAAATTCAACATATTGGTCTATTTTGTGAGCTATTAACAGTTGGTTTATACCTTACAATTAATCGCGTTGATTGTAGTTTAGTGACAAATTATTTAAAAGGCATATTTATCTTGTACATGTTTAAATGTATATTATAAAGTCCATGGAATAATTATACATTGCAAATGAAATTTTAATGAAATTATAATTATGAGATTCATATTATATTTATGTAATATTCCTAGTTATTGTTATATTAAGATTGGATATTAATAGAATGGAAAAAGACTAGCACATGTTTTTTTTTCCTTATGAAGGAAGTAGTCGATCTCATAGACTAAAGTATAGAAATACTTAAACAAATGTATGGGTGTTTGTTAGAGAACAAGTTTACTGAACAAACTCGATATGAAAAATCCATTTGGAACATTACTTGTATGTCTTTGGAATTCTCATTGTGATGATTGTATAAGTAATCATTTGACTTGGAGTTATCAAAGTTATCTTGTATAGGGATTGCTATGCTTTGATACCACTTGTAATCTATGTTATCAAAGGTCATTTAATCGGTAGTCATTAGATGTAGCATAAACTATATAGAGATAGTTGAATGATCAAGATAAGATTCATCACCCTAAAGTAATTAAGGAGAATGTTCCGTTATTCTCGATTAATGTTAATTAAGCAAATCTTTGGCTAAGGTGGAATGATCTTTTGTAAACAGTTTACAAATATCATTAATTGAATTAATAACTAATGGCGAAGAACTAATATAATTGGATTTAAAATAGAGTAGACATTAATTCCATGCTTTATGTCTAATTGGAATATTGGTTGATGAAATGATTGAATTATACGGAAAAATCATACACAGAAAGGTTAGTTAAAATCACTTTGACATTCCTAAATATTTGGATAATCATGATACATTGTTAGACGTCAATCTTGATCTATGGCTATAAATTATTTAATTGGAGAATTAAAGATAAATTAAAAGGAGTTTTAATTTATCTAATTCTAATTATGAATTAAAATTATAATTTATAATCATTGCTAACATATTTGAGAACCTAATGGGTCTTATATATAAAATGAGTTGGAGAGAGCAAAGTTGATTTAATCAAGTTGAACTTGATTGCAAAGTTTGAGAAACTTTATGATTAAATATGAGATATTTAATAAATAAGGATCAATATAAGATATTGAATCTTATTTAGGCATAATTG
>JANIPM010000004.1:42424913-42438150 GCA_027478405.1 Erythroxylum cassinoides
CTCTTTATAATTAAAGGCCACAAAGCACTCGGTCACTATTTATGCAATGACGGAACTATCCGTACCAATATGCTCATTGCATCGTTAACGGGATGTTACACTAAAGCCTTGTGCTTACAAAATCTAGCTTAAAATACAAAAGTATGCAAAGTCGGAGTGAGGTTGTGACTCTTGACTATTCGATCTCTTTCTCATCACCTAAATATGGGAAGGAGAATGGGGGTGGTCTTAAAAGCTCGTAGGTAACAAGTTTATAATTGGAAATAAGCAAAACCATTGGAAATACTCAATGTCTTACTGACTTTGCATCAAAATCCCTAAAACACATAGTTCCCAAATTCTCACATTATCAAGCAATTCATAAGCAACATAATTCATGCATTCATCAAACTTGTCAACACATTCTAAACACATAATCACATCAGAATGGTTTGGGTAGGTCTATAAACAGAACTTTCTAACACATTCCCAAATAATGTTCTTGTGTAACACCCTACATTAGGGGTTAGATTATTAAGGAATTAGTAGTGCATAGGATGCTTTGCATAATTGAATATTTGCTGATATTGTGACATGTGGCAGCTTATAGATGTGACAAATGGCTCATATACATGATGACATATGACATTATTATTTAGAAGACATGTGTATTTCATGCAAAGAATACAAGTAGCTAAGTGTTTAGTAAAGAAAGGTTACTGAACATCGTTTTTTCTTCACTGGAATCACCAAAACACTCTTTTGGTTATTCATCACCGAATAGCAAATTGTTATTCCTATAGGGTATCATTGATTCACTCTTACTAACGGGAATAGCTGAATTGAGTAAGTAACTCTAATGATGTTTTACGGTGTAAATATATGCACGCATGCATGGGTTTGAGAAGTGTAGTTTCAATGATGAATGAACTGTTTTTTGCATATGTGAGGAACAATATGTCATAAGATAGTGTTGAAGTGACTTTTGAACTAGAAGAATCATTGAAACTGTTTTTAGGAAGAGTGCAGAATTCAAGAAAAACGATGAACATATACTCTGTTTTTCATTGTACATGTATGAATATATAATTGTTTTTATTGTTCACGCATGAATTTGTGGAAATGAAGTTAAGTAAGTTTAATGAAATGAAATGAAGAGTTAGTGAGGTTGTGGTATAGAGTTAATAAATTGCTAAGTTGTTGACGAAATGAAAGTGTAGAAAAATGCATTAGATGAAAGTAGAAAGAGAATCAAAATGCAGAAAATGGAATTTACATGTATGAGAAATCAAATTTATGATGTTTATGTGTGAAACTTGGATTTTTGATTTGTTTTGTGTTCCTGAGTTGAAATGAAGCTAGAAGAACTAGTTTAAGTGTTTTATATGTTAATTGAAGAAGAATGAAATGAGAATGTCATATAAGTGGATTGATTGATGAATTTAAGATGAAAATCTGGCTATGCTAAAGTTTGATAACTAGGATGATTTTTACTAAATATATTTCGGTATTTTACTTATATCTGGATCTGTAGATTTTCAAATGGAGTGATTCTTGATTGGAATTAAACTAGAGTTATAAGGATACTTATTTTATGAAGATATTTAATTCAAATTCTTCCTCTAATAATTTAAGAATCTTATTGGAATTTGAGATAAGAATTCTATTGAAGCTTAAGTATAGTCTGAGATCTTTTGAGTATAACTTTCAATATACATAACCAAATGGAATGAACTTGGCATCATTAGAAACTTAAGATTTGGTAGAACAATTTCTAGAAGGAAATGTTATCAAATTACCTCAATTTATTGATGTTAATTATTGAGCAAAGCGGACCCAAAAGTTGAATATTAGATATATCTGGAGTGATCAATTGAGTATGGTTTCACATGATTGATAATGTGATAGGATTAAGGATAAGAAATTCGAAATTTGTCATGAACATGCATCATACATATTCAGTACACATGAATGTGCATTAATGAATTTTTAATCATGCACAATAGTGATCTGTGTTTGTACTAATTGTTTTAGAGGAACCCATAGAGCGACCAATTCCAGATATTGTCAAGACTTCGAGGCAATAAGCAAAAAGGGAGCTTTTGTAAGTAATTCTTGATGAATATTTGTAAGAAATTCAGTTAGTAATCCTTGAGTTGTTTTTGTAAGTAATTTAGAGGAACTCATTTGCAAGTAAATATTTGTAAATGATCTTTAAGTATCTGTAAGTAATTCAGTAAGAAATGTTTGATGGTTTTGCTTTGACTATTTTGTTTGCTACTGATTTGGAACATTGAATGATTTAGAAAACTGTAAAAATGTGATATGCTTGAATACATGGTATGAAAACATTGATTGATAAATTGAATTTCAGACATTTCTATTTTTGAATCTGTTAGTCCTAGTTGTAGGTAAATAGATATGCCTAGAATGGTTTGCAGTTGCTTCTGTGACATTTTGGTATCAAGACTTTGGTCTCCCTCTATAACACTTCGATGTCGAGACTTCGATCTCCCTCTGTATAAGTCTTCTTACACACTTTTGTTCATGGATTTACAGTCTAACTCGTTTTGTACTTTGATTTCTGATAAGCTTTGATAAGAAACAAATCATAATTTTGATATGATGGGTTAACACCCTATTCTAAAAATCTATTCTGTATTCGGTATGTTTGTCTCTACTATCGAAATGTCTAACTTTAGCATGCGAAGTGTTATCATTAATAAATCTTATTTTGTTCTAAATTTAGTATGTTGAGATGCTTTTGTATAATATGATTCAGCACCTGTTGTAGTTAGACATAGTTTAGTTATTACTCATTAAGCTATATGCTTAGCACGGTGGATTTACCCCATATAGGTTCAGAGAGAAGGACCTAAGGACTGGGACAAGTCAACTGTAATGGCCAAAGGAGTATGAGTTTTGGTTTTGACAAAAATGTATTTTTTAGTTTTGATTTTTGGCTTGTATCTAATGTATTTATGAATTTGAATTTTTATGAAGGTTTGTAATAACCATAATATAGGCTAGATTATGAACTTATGATATGAAATATATGTTTGCTTCAGTTTCTGAAAATTTATGTAATGAATGTTTAGTGTCTTTTGAAATGCTTCCACATCAGTTTGTTGTTTGTTTCTGTTTGTGAGTTTGATGTGGCACTCCCGTATCGTCCTAGGGAGTATTGGGGTGCCACATCTTGTGTAGTCGTGACCAGAAAATACTATTGCAATCCCACATAATGGCCTTACGTAGTTATAAATATGAGGGAGTCCAAGAAAGAGCTCTGTGCTACTAGCGAGCAGGCAGGAGAAGCCTTTAATAAAGTCAAAGTGCACTTGACATAATAGGACAGACCATCATAAACTAACATAATCATGCATTTCACATGTTGTAAACATGTCGCCCAAAATGGCACATTTTCGAAACTTGATTTCATAAACACAATATCACTTCAAAATCCGTTTTCACATTCTTTCCATAAATCATCCACACAATTCATGTAACATCCTACTCTTGCAGGACATGTACCTGACATCCTGAGTGATGTCTGAGTGCAAATCCCACCAGGGTAGCATGTTAGAATAGTAAACGGTCGAACTCACTGCAAAAAAACTCATTACTTTTAGTTTAAAACAACCAGTAAAATGCAGAAAAATGATCATCAATTTTGTCCCAATTTATTTATAAACAATTTCAATCTCAAAAGTTACAATCTCATCAGAGTTCAGTAGACACTTGGGCCCATTACAAAAACAAAACTTGTGTCATCGTAATAACTTTAGATTTCAAGATCATTTTCATTCACATTGTAAAACAGTTATGACTTCACTTTTGATACAACATAATGAAATACATATACAGGTGCAAACTGATCCTGACCTGGAACTTTGAGTTGGTTACATTTGCTAATTCCAATTTCTGGAGATTTTTATTAAACATGGAAAGCCACGTTGTAATTTTTACGAGTCTATGTGCAAGCACTTTCATATTGGTTACTCCGGTTACAACGCCTTTATATTACATGCATTGAAATGATATGCATATCATAATTTAGTCATCAATTCAATCACTTTCACTTGCAGTATTGTCATAGTATAATGGTCACAATATAATAGTCACAGTATCAGTAGTCATTAGACAAGGTCCGACATTCAACTTTTTAGTTAAGAATCAGATGTTCAATTAGGCAGTCTTATTCACATACAAGTAGCATTTCTAATATTGTTTGCATGCATTAAACACCTCGGACATATATTGTCTTAAATTCAGTACATAATTAGTCAATGCAGTTCAGTAATATATCAATATAGTTCAATAACATACATAACATAACAAATAAAGCTAGACCATCTTAGGTTACTCACAGTTGCTCCTTTAAGCCTATTATCTTGACGTTCTCGCAATATCTGGAAGCAGTTGTTCTAGTCGCTCGTCTAATGCAATAAAAATAATTTCATATTACTAGAGCACTTACGTAATAGAATAAACACATTTATCAATGCTTTATGTATCATGCATATTCAATGAAAAATTCTCGGGTAGATTTCTGTATTATAATGATGTAAATATCAATTGTACTCCAATTGTATCGAAATTCAATCACTCATTCTCCATTTCAGCTGTTTCTGAAAACATTTGATTATAGTCAACTGTATATGATCAATAAGATCTAGAAAATGAAGGATTTAAGCAACATTTTCTTCTAAGCAATTGTTCCTCTATGTCTTAAGTTTCTAATGACACTAATATCATTCAATTTGAGCCTGTATATAAGAAGTTAAACTCCAAATATGTCAATATGTTCTTAAACTATAGTAGAATTCTTACTTCAAATTCAGAACAGATTTTGGAATTCTTCACACTAGAATTACAATTTAACTTCTTCAAAATTGTATCTTTATGTCTCTGTTTTCATTTGAATCAAGAATCATCTCATTTGGAACTTTACAAATCAAGATATAATCAAAATACTGAAGTATATTCAGTAAATTATTCCAGTTCATTCTATTCCAACAAATTCCCTCACTTTGATTCAAACAATATTTTTCAAATCAATTCAGAAAGCTACTGAATTTTATGGAGAGGTAGAAAAATATGTTAGAATCCATTGATTCAAGAATCAATTCATTTGAATATCGGGTGAAGAAGTTATAGCAAAAATATCAAAGGATGTTTAGAAACAACTCTTTTGGAAAAACGTTGAAGGTCGCGATCGTGTCGTGATCCCGACTTTGCTATTTTTTTCAAAGAAATCATGATCGTGCTGAAGCACACTCAGTTCTTCTTCTTCACCGAATCTCTTCTTCTTCTCTCTACTGTATTTTGTTTCTCTATCTATTTCATCTGATGCTTTTTTCCATTTTTCTATACTTTCATGTCATCAAAAACTTACCATTTTATCAACTTTATTCCAAGACCTCATCAACATCTTTATTTAAAATCATTTAACTCATTTATATCCATCTCTAAAAACACTCCACACATTCACGTATGAATAGTACAACATCTATATACGGTTTTCTCTAAACCAGAATAGAATATATATTTATTCATCGATTTTTCTACATTTACTTCATAATCGATTTTCTAGCACATTATTATCAATTCTTCATTAACATCAAAATTACTTAACTTTCTTAATTCATGCATGAACTCATTTTTAACCATCAAAACATCATTAGAATCAGTTATAGTATCCAGAAAAACTAAAACCACCATTTACTTGATTAAACAAAGTCTCCAGCAGTGAGAAGGAATCAAAATACTGGATAAACCAATTAATGTTTTGGTGATGGTGTTTTTTGGTGGACAAACAAACCACGAAGGATAAAACTTCATCTGCAAAAGCTTTCCTTCCAAAACTCGTGACTACATGTATTACCAAGTTACTGCCACATGTCACCATGCATGGAAGCCATTTGTCAATATTTAATCAGTCCGTAGGTCATACTAGAATTGGTCCAATTTCAACATTTGTCTTATTTTCCTAATACTCTAAATTTCCAAAACTCATCAAAAATTTTGAAATACCCAAAATATTACCAAAATTATCAATTCATAATTAAATTGCATTTATAACTCAATTATAGCCGGAAAATGTAAATGAACGCATATACAGTCAATTTAACGTGCAAAAATGTGCATGTCATGATTAGCTTAAGCATGATATGCATTTTCTAGTTTTTCAGTAAATTCTCATAATCACTTTTCTTGCCTTAACATGGTAACAGGATGTACAATTCACACACCAAACATATAGCAATTTCTCAATTATTTAAAGAAGAAATAAATGCAACATTTATAACACAATTGAAATCATTTAACTTTATTGATTTGAAAAATGATCATGGTTCATAAATTTCTACCATAAAGATGTAATAATTTCTCAAAGCATTTAAAGAGCAATCAATTCACATTTATGAAGTAGTTGAAAGCATTAAATTCCATTTATTTGAAAGAAACATCAATGACATATTTACTCAATTATAAAAATGAAACCCACCATGAATTCCTTGCTTGAAATTTTGCTTAAGAATGCCTCTCCTCTTGCTCCTCTTACCTTTCTTGATTTCCTTTAAAAATGACAAAAATCCCATTCAATAGGAATTTAAATTGGAAACCTAAAGGAAAAACATTCACTAAATTTGATCCTAAAAGACTTAAACCTATACATTTCCTAAGCTTCATGCAGTAAAATCCTTCCAAAAATTCAAAGGATCAAAATTGGACTTACCTTGAATCTTCACCAAATAACAAGATTATTAGCTCAAATGGAAGCTTTTCTCTTCCTCTTTCCTTTTCTCTTCTTGAACAACCTCAAAATCACTCTTCAAGAATAAGAAAAGATAAAACCTAATTGATCTTCTTTCTTTTCTCTCTTCTCCATAACACTCTCTTCTTTCTCTCCCTCAATTCACGTTTTCTCCTCCTTAGAATGCAAGAATCCATTTCTTCTTCCCATTTTAACCTTAATGAGTTTGCAAAGTCCACTTTGCCCTTTCCTTTATGCCTTATGTCTTTTAACCTTAAGTGACTTGCCAAAAATACCCTTTATGCATTCTTATTATTTAATTCTAACATTTCTATTCCAATTTTTAATTTCCACTTATGCTTACTAAATTATTGACTAAGTTCTAAAAATAAATCCATAATTAAATAAATAAATCAATAAATGAAAGAAAAATTTTGGGGTCCAACAATTCTCCCCCCTTAAAGAATTTCGTCCTCAAAATTCTTACTTGATTCATTGAAGAGATGTGAATACTTCTCCCTCATAGCTTCCAAGGGCTCTCACGTGGCCTCTTTCGCAGAATGATTTCTCTACAGGGCTTTAACTAGTTGAACTGTCTTATTCCTGAGGACCTTTTCCTTAGTGTCCAAAATCTCCACAGGAGTTTCCTCATACGTGAAATCATCTCTCAACTGAACCTTAGTGGTATGAATGATGTGAGAGGGATCTGATCTATACCTCCTCAATATGGAAACAAGAAAGACATCGTGTATCTGTGATAATTCTGGTGGCAACGCCAACCTATAGGCTAGCGGTCCAATCCTCTCAAGAATCTCATAAGGACCCACATATCTTGGACTCAACTTACCCTTCTTGCCAAACCTCAACTCCTTTCCAAGGATATGTCTTAAGAAAAACTTTCTTACCCACTTCATACTTAATTTCCTTCCAGTGTGCATTAGTATAACTTTTCAGTCTATATTGAGCTGCTTTAAGCCTCTGCTTAACTAAATTGACCTTGTCAACTGTCATCTAGAGTAACTCTAGTCCCACTAATCTTCTTTCTCCTTCTTCATCCCAGCATATAGGAGTTCTACATCTCCTCCCATACATTACTTTATAAGGAGCCATCTGAATGCTCGAATGGTACGAATTATTGTAAGCAAATTCGACCAATGGCAAATGCTCATCCTATGCATCTTTGAAATCCATCACACATGCTTTAAGCATTCCTTCAAGGGTCTGAATGGTCCTCTCAGATTGGCCATCTGTTTGGGGACGAAAAGCAGTGCTAAAATGTAACTTGGTCCCCAGAGCTTGTTGTGGACTTTCCCAAAATCTCGAAGTGAACTGAAGATCTTTGTCAAAAACTATAGAATTTGGAATCCCATGTAATCTCACTATCATATCTATATACTTCTTTGCTAGCACATATAGAGAATCAGTTTCCTTAATTGCTACAAAATAGGCTGACTTTGTCAAACGATTAATAATAAACCATATAGCATCATACTTCCTACTAGCCTTGGGCAAACCTATCAGAAAATCAATAGTCACCCTTTTCCCCTTCAACTCAGGAATGGACAATAGACTTAATTGCATGAAGGTGTTTGGTGTTCAGCCTTGACTTGCTGACAAACTAGACACTTACTTGCATATTCTGCTACTTCTTTCTTCATGTCTTTCCTCCAAAAATGCCCTTTCAAATCTCCTTACATCCTAGTGCTACTCGGGTGCATGGCATAAGGCGCATTGTGTGCCTCGTTGAGTATCTCATCCTTTACCTCTTTGACATTTAAAATATAGAGTCTATTTCCCACAACCATAAGTCCATAATCCCTCACTACCACTTCAGATTTCTTGCTATTCTGAATTTCTTCTCAGAGTTTGTTCAAATCTACATCTTATGCTTGTAACTCCCTAACTATCCCCCTGAGTATCGATCTCACTATGAAATTAGCAATAATACAATTGAGCTCCTCCTATTTCAAACTTATTTTCATCTTAGCCATCTCTTTCAACAACGACAGATAAACTGTCTGAACATAGGCTATGGAGGATTTCTTACTCAAGGCATCCGCCACTACATTTGCCTTGCCTTGATAGTATTCAATCGATAAGTCATAATCCTTTAGCAACTCTAACCACCTTCTTTGTCTCAAATTTAACTCTTTCTGGCTCAATAAGTACTTAAGACTTTTATGATTTGTAAAAATCCTCGTCTAAACTCCATATAGATAATGTCTCCAAATTTTTAATGAAAAAATCATTGCTGCTAACTCTAGATCATTAGTTGGATAATTCAATTCATAAGGCTTTAGTTACTGTGAGGCATAAGCCATCATCTTGTCTCCTTGCATCAACACAGAACCCAAACCCTTTCTTGAAGCATCACTATAGATTGTATAACCCTCATCTCCCATAGGCAAATTCAGGATTAAAGCACTTGTGCTTAAGCTCCTCAATGCTCTTCTGGCATTCATCACTCCAGATAAACTTCTGTTTCTTTCTCAGTAACCTGGTCAGTAGCAGAAAACTCCTCACTTTTATCACTTTCTTTGGTGCATGCCACTTTATCACTGCTTCAATTTTCCTCAAATCAATATGTACCCCATCCTTCGAAATTACATGTTAAAGGAAGATCACTTCATAAACCCAAAATTCACATTTGCTAAATTTGGAATAAAGCTCCTTCTCCCTCAATGTCTATAACACAATCCTAAGATGTTCAACATGTTCTTCTTCACTCTTAGAATAAACCAAAATTTCATTAATAAACACTATGATGAATTTATCCAGATACTCCCTGAAGATCCTATTCATAAGATCCATGAATGCAGTTAGAGCATTGGTCAATCTAAATGGCATGACTAGGAACTCATAATGCCCATAACGTGTCCTAAAGGCTATTTTATTTACATTAGACTCCCTGATCCTGAGCTGATGATAACCCGACCTGAGATCAATTTTAGAAAAGATCCTTGTCTCCTGCAACTGGTTGAAAAAATCATCAATTCGTGGTTGAGGATACTTGTTCTTAATATTCACCTTGTTGAATCTTCGATAGTCAATACAAATCTGCCATGTTTCATCCTTCTTTTTAACAAAAAAATGGCGCTCCATAGTGACGGACTCGGCCTTATGTAGCCCTTCTCTAATAGTTCTTCCAGTTGTTCCTTATGCTCTTTCAGCTCAACTGGGTCCATTCTATATGATGGTATAGAAATAGGTACTATACTTGGAATCAGGTCAACGACAAACTCAATTTCTCTCACTGTGGTAAACCAGGTAAATCTTCTGAAAACACGTCTGGAAAGTCCCTCACAATCGGAACATTTTCTAACTTCCCTTTAATCACATCGGTGTCCACAATATGTGTCAAGAAGGCTTCACACCCTTCCCTCATCATCCTATCAGCTAATAAAGCTGAAATAATTCTTGGTGATGATGTTCTCCTGTCTCCTATGAAAATCACCTTCTCACCTATGCCAAGATCAAACTCTACTTCTTTGAGGCTACAGTCTAACTTTGCATGATATTTCACCATAGTGTCCATCCTAAGTATAACATCCAGCCCCTTTCAGTATAGAGGAAGTAAATCCACTACTAGTCTAGCACCATCAATAAGGAGCTCACAATCTCTATATACTTAACTGATTATCACATTCCTCCCTAGAAGAGTACTAACAATTAAGGGAATATCCAATAACACCAATTTCACACCATGTAATGTCATGCTTGCAGAAACAAAAGAATGCGTAGAACCATAATTAATCAATAAATACACTTTTGGATTAAGAAATTGAGCTATACCCGTGACAACTTCAGGTGTGGCTATAACTTCCTCCCTGGTCATAGCAAATACCCTTGTCTGTGCCTGACCCCTAGGCCATCTTTGAGGAATATCCTTCCTTACTGCTTCAAAACTGCCCACCTCAGTGATTGACCTGGTTCCCACTATTTCAGTTCTCCTTGGGGCTTACAACTATGACCCCTTTTGCCTCGGTATCTGGGGATAGTCCCTAATCATATTTCTCTTCTTCTTGCATTGGAAACATTCTCTGAGTAACTTGAAGCACTCTCCTCTGTGAAACTTCCCATAATGCTCACATTGGGGGTTTGTGTACCAGCTTCCCTCCATCCTTTTATTGCTCCCTGTGAGAGTTGCACTAAACCTGCCTTTGCTTGGTTGCCCTTAGCATAGCCACTACTTCCCACTTCACTTTATGTGTGGAAACTCCTTATACTCCTTTGAGGCAATGGAGCACTCATTCCCTTCTTAGAAGACTATTCCTAGTTCTTCCTCTTCCTACTCACTTCATTCTTTATGTTCTCCAATTTTAGTCCTATAGTGCAGCATCTACCAACTATTAATAGTCACAGAAATTGTGGATCAAGACTTTCTCCTTGATCCCTAAATGAAGACGTCCCTTAAACTTATGACACTTGTCCTCCTCATTCGCAACAATGTTGGCCGCATACCATGAGAGTTGGGTGAACCTCAGCTTATACTCACTTATACTCACTTATACTCATATCCCTCTATGTGAGATTCAAAAACTCACTGGCCTTCTCTTGTACATGAACTCTCGAGAGGTACTTCTTCTTGAACACTTCTACATATTCTCTCCATGACAATACTGGGGGTATAACATGACTGTGGGGCACTGATTCCCACTAATGGAGTGCATCCCCCTATAACAGGCTCACTACATAATCTAACTTCTCCTAATCAAAGCACTTCATCTGAAGCAGAACTTTCTCCGTCCTATTTAACCATGCTTTAGCTTCATCAGGATTGGTAGTTCCATTGAAATCAATAACCCCATATTTGCAGAGCATATCATACTGTCCACTCCTCTCCACTGGAGCTTGCACCGACACTTGTGACCCTTAGCCAATGGCATATGAGAAAGCTTGAGCAAAGGCTTAAAAGAATGGTGGATCCAAAGTGTTTACTTGAGGCATAGGAGGAGGAGGTGGTGGCACTTTATACTGAACACTAGGTATCTTAGAATCAGGAGCAAAATGTGTTCCCACATCTTGTGGGACATAAGATTCTTCCGTGCTCCCGTGGTTAGAGCAAGATCGAGTCATAGCTCCTCGAGTTCTCTTACGAGGGGGTATAATCACTCCTTCAATTCAAAACCATTAAAAAATAAAACAACTTCAAATTATATTGAACAATTTCAAATCAAGTGAAACAATTCAAAAACAATGCAAGTTGTTCATTTTAAAAAAATGCATTTGATTCATTCAAAACAATCCATGTTCATTTTAAGACTAACCATTTCATGCTAAGGATACCTTTAAACCTAGTCGCTCTGATGCCATAAGATGTTGAGCCTTGTTTCCAGAGTCCAACTATTTGTAGTCATAGGATGTGAGCGTATTACCCTGTACGTTTGTCCATAATTATAATTGTACCTATTTTGGGACAATAAGCATAACTTTCAGTAGAGATGTCAGATTAAGGTCATTCTAGGACAGTTTCAAAGAGGATTTCTATATCTACATTTTTTAGAAGATCGAGAAGAGAGATTTTTCCTCCAAAATGGTCAAAATCATAAATGAAATCTCCTTAAAAAAAGGTTCACCTCAACCAACTTTTGGCTTCACCACGACGAACTTTGAAGGTGAAGAAAAAGACCTCTCAGGAAGAGTTCACCACGACTAACTTTTGGCTTCGTCGTGGAGAAACTTGAAGACAGACCCTTCTGGAAAAGTTCTCCATGGCGTACCTTTGGGTTCTCCGTGGTGAAGTTCCAAGGTTCAGTAAGAAAACCCTTCAGGATTATTGTGCCGCGGCGTAAGTCATTACTTCACCATAGTGAAATTGCCAAAAGTCCCTCAAAATACTCTTCGGGAAAGGTTTGTTGTGACCAAGTTTAGCTTCGCTCCGGCAAAACTTTCAAATTCACAACTGGTCCCAACAATCAACACTAAACTTTTTTTGCACATACAATTCCCACAACCCTTGACCCTTCAAACTAAAATAGATGCAGCCATTAACCCAAGAAAATTCTTATGAAATGCTTGAAATTGAAATGTCGAAACTTGGAAATTCATGAATGAACACAACTATATTTCATTAACTTCAAAAGATAAGAGTTTACAACGCTTTAACAGGCATTTCAAGCCACAATACATCATTTTCTTCATAATCCAAAAATACAAAAGATACTTGAACAAAGAATACTTGAAATGGCACTAAAGCCTTATGTTTACAAAATCTAACTTAAAATATAAAAGTACGCAAATTCGGAGTGATGCCGTGACTCTTTACTACTCTATCTCTTGCTCATCACCTGAATATGGGAAGGAGAATGAGGTGAGCTTAAAAGCTGGTGGGTAAGAAGTTTATAATCGGAAACAAGCAAAACCATTAGAAATACTCAAAGTCATACTCATTTTGCATCAAGATCCCTAAAACATATAGTTCCCAAATTCTCACATTATCAAGCAATTCATAAGCAACATAAGTCATGCATTCATCAAACTTGTCAACACATTCTAAACACATAA
>JANIPM010000004.1:42468385-42480114 GCA_027478405.1 Erythroxylum cassinoides
CACCTGAAATGATTTCTTAACCAATTCTATACATTTTATTATTATCAAAACATAAGTGGGATTTAATTTGTCAACCATCATTGGTCCAACAGATGTCATGAATGATGTCATCACAAAAGAAACAAAACATAGAAGAAGCAAAAACTAAGAAGAAGCGGAAACTAAGAAGACGCAAAAATACAGAAGAAGATGACATCATCAATGACATCATCACAGAAGAAGCAAAACACAAAAGAAGCAAAAACTAAGAAAATGCAAAAATACAGAAGAAGATGAAGTCATCAATGACGTCATCACTGAAGAAGTGAAAAGGCAGAAGAAATGAAAACTAAGAAGAAGCAAAAACTAGGAAAAAGTAAAAACACAGAAAAAGATGACATCATCACAAAAGAAGCAAAACACGTAAGAAGCGAAAACTAAGACAAACCGAAAACTAAGCAGAAGCACAAGAGCAGAAGACACAACTCTTCTCTTGCGCCTCTTCCCTTAAAAGGATCATAACTCCCAATGCAGGCGTCCAAAATTTTCATGCTAAAAATCGCTTGGAAAAAGAAAAAAAGACTTACTACTTACTACATAATACAGTTGCCTAAATCAACTTAAATTATTCCCTGAAGTCAAAAAACGAGATTATTCCTTTGCGAAGCTTAAAGAAAATTTCAATGACCAACCTTGGTCAGCCATGAGTAAATGTGCAAACATATTCCATTCGTATCAAAAGATAAATGTTTTACAAAGCTTTAGTAGACATTTTAAGCCACAAATACAATCAATACATCAAAAATCTCAAAATACAAAAGATATATGATCTGCTCAAAATGCAACTAAAACCTTTCTTTACAAACTTGTTTCAAATACAAAATAATCAAAATTAGGAGTGCTGCCTTGCCCTTCCTAACATACTCGAGCCCTGCTCTTCACCTGAATGTGTGGGAGGAGATTGGAGGGGTGAGCTTAAAGCCCGTGGGTAACAATCTTATGATCAATAACAAGTAAAAACCTTTTGAAATAATCATCTTCATCGTAAAAACTCACACCAATGCATAACATAGACACATCACTACTATCAACATATCATGAACACACAAAACACATCAAATTGGTTCGGGTGGATCCAAAACAGAACGTACTACGTATTTCCACATAATAGTCTTACGTAGCCGTGAACTTATGAGAGTCTATGAAGGAGCTCCATGTCACTAGCGGGTAGGCGGGAGAAGTTTTTAAACAAGTGCACTTGACATACTTAGGGGATCACCACGAACCCACTTAAATTATAATTTCATGATTTATAAACTTGTTGCCCTAAAATGCACTAGATCAAAAACTTGGTTTTTCATGACATGATATCTTTTCAAAAACCTTTCATTTTGCAATTACAAAATTTATGCACAGATTATGCAACACCATCTCAAAGCATTTAATGAACATTAAAAGCACATGTGGAAGTAGTTGAAAACACTCATTTCACTTTTCTTGACAGAAAACATTTATGGCTTATTAGTCAATTATAAGAATGTAACCCACCTTGAATTTCTTGTTGGTAAACTACTCAAACGTGCCTCTCCTCCTGCTCCTCTGGTTCTTCTAGGTTCCCTTTTTTTTTAACATCATAAAAAAATCCCAAAATTAATAAAGATTTCCAAATGAGAACCCAAAGACAACTAACGTATAGATTGATCCTAGAACTCTTAAGCCCATGAATTTTTTAAGCTTTCAAAACCAAAACCCCTTTCAAAAATCTGAAGCCTTAAGTGATTTTACCTCAATATTCTCCAAATGAAGAAATGCTTGATTCAAAAGGAGGCTCTTTTCTTCCTCTATATTTTTCCCTTCTCGATCACTCTCTAAATCTCCTTTGAAGGTTGAGAAAAATCAAGACCTAGCTCAAAACTCTTTTCTCCCTCTAAACCCACGACACTCTCTCTACCTTCTTTCTTACTTTTGTGCTTTATCTATTATGTTCTTCCTCACCACGTCTTTGGCTTTTAAAATGCAAGCCAATAAATTCCTTTGCCCATTTTGGCCCTCCTTCAAAGCCTTAAAGCCTTCCGACTTAAGGGATCTCCCCAAAATACCCCTTATGTAAACTTAACACTTTAACTTTAATCTAATTCATCTATGCAACATAATCTCATTAACATAAACAGGCTACTTAATTCCAATGTACTCTAATCTAGCAAGATCCCAAAATTTACCTAATCACACTCATTTATCAAGAAAAAAAATTTGGGGGCCAACACAATGGCTTCTAACTTCACAAAATTATTTTAACCTCAAACAACAATCGATCAAGTTGTTCCAACATATTACCTTATGCAAATTTTGGCTAAATACTTTGGATAGAATATACATACTAGTCAAGATATGAATGTAATATTTGTTCACCCTAAGCACTTGTATATACACATTGATAATTAATAGTAAATCAAAATTGCAACTATCACTAAGTAGCTTTTGATGAAAATTCTTTATATTTCAAAGATTGATAGTATTTATTTATAAAAACACAATTTTGTTCATTTTCTTTAACGTTGATTTAGTCTTTTGATGCGAAGGTTAATATTTTTTATAAATATCCCCAGTAACTCAACTAGGCCATGTTTTATTAATAGGCTTGGTTGGGATGTCATACTAGCCTTTTGACATGAAACAAACATTTGTAATGAATGTCCCAGGTTACTCAGCTGCAGCACAATCTCAATTAACTACTAACTCTATTCATAACCTGAAGGTTAGCGAAATAGTTATTTATTAAAAAGATACCTTTTCACAATTTCCATATCCTACCTCATTTCTTTTAACTAATCGTCCCAATGAAAAGTTACTAATGATGCTACTTATTCAATTGACTTATAATTATAAATGTATATGACAAATTTCCTAAGGTGAACAAACTAATGTCATATCCTAATTAACATGAATATTCAACCAGGGATACTTAGAACAAAAATTTCACAAGTTAATATGTCTTTACAACCTAAAAGACTATGTTTAAAGCTAAACTAATTTTATCAAGTTATATCCATTAGCACAATTAAACAATTCACACTCATGCTTCACACCATGTCAACCTTAGCAAAAACTAACAATAAGATATGCAAAAGTCACACTCATGAAAAAAAAATAACAATGTAAACCTCCCCACACTTGGACAACACATTGTCATTAATGCAAGGAGAACAAATGACATATAAAATAAACTAAAAATGATAAAAAAGAATAAAAATAAAAAGGAAAAAGAAGGGTTAGAGCATAAACCCACAATCGTGACACCTTAATGTGATCCTCTTTTGTCACGAACGTGAAACCTTAATATGATCCTCTTTTGTCACAATCATGACCCTAAGGGAGACCTTCTATCACGACCATGATAGGTATGTCATGGTCATTACCTTTTTACTATTGTGTAAGCTTTCTCCAAAGTTCTCACACTAACAAACACGTTAAAACACCTCAAGTGCATAAAATTAAAGTTCAATATCATGCTCTAATCTACAAAACACTTAAAAACATAAACACTCCATCACATTAACATAATTCTAAACCTAAACATGCACAAATCATCTAATCAACACCTAAAAATACACTAAAACACCTACCAAAACATAGTGTAAACTATAACTAGCAATAATAAAGTCCACAAGATAATTGTACATTGCAAATGAAATTATAATGAGATTATAATTATAAAGTTCATATCGCATTTTTGTATTATCCCTAAATTATTCCTAGTCATTGTTTTATTAAGACTAGATATTAATAAAACGCAAAAAGACTAGCATACATTATGTTTTTCCTTATAAAGGAAGTAGTAGATCTCATAATCTAAAGTATAGAGATACTTAAACAAGTTCACTAAACAAACCTAATATGATAAATCCATTTGGAATGTTTCTTATATGTCTATAGAATTACCATTGTGATGATTGCATAAGTGATCATTTGACTTGAAATCACTAAAGTTATCTTGTATGGGGATTGTTATGTTTTGATACTACTTATGACCTATTTAATTTTAGATCGATCAAACTGTAGTCATTGGATATAACATGAACTGTATCAAGATAGTTGTGTAATCAAGATAGGATTCATCAGCCTCAAGTAATTAGGGAAAATGTTCCATTGTTTTCGATTAGTATTGATTCGGGAATTCCTTAGCCAAGGTAGAATGACACTTTGTAAATTGTTTACAAATATGATTAAATGAATCAAGAGCTAATGACAGAGAACCAATATAATTGGAGTACAAAAGACTATACATTAATTCAATGCTTTGTCTAATCGGAGCATTATATGATGAAAGGATTTAATTATACAAAAAAATCATGCACAAAAAGATTAGTCAAAACCACTTTAACATTCCTAAATATTTGAGTGGTCATGATATGTTGCTAGATACTAATCTTGTTATATGACTATAAACTGTTTAAGTGGAGAATTAAAGATAAATTAAAATGAGATTTAATTTATCTAATTCTAATTATGAATTAAAGTTATAATTTATAATCATTGCCAATATATTTAGGAATCTATTGGGTCTCACATACAGAAAAGGTAAAAGAGAGCAAAGATAATTTTATCAAGTTGAACTTCATTCTAAAATTTGAGAATTTTTTTGATTAAATATGAGATATTTAATAAATAAAGATCAATATGAGATATTAGATCTTATTTGGGCATAATTGATATTTAATTATAATTATTTGTAATTCTAATTAAAGTTTAATTGAAATTGAAATTTAATTTCAATTAAATTATTAAAACGTTCAAAACCTATTATAACTAAGCGTAAGCTTTATGAAACTAGCATTTCGTGCTTAATCTTTTCTGTAAGAATTACAGAGTTCTCTTAACCCATTATGTAGATACCATTAGAGGTAGGACATTTGTACAGCTACGGTGATTGAAAAGAATCAATTTCAGGAACGGTTCGAAGAATACAACAAGATAAAGATTAAGCTTCAAAATAAGGTACGAGTTACGATTTATACTTTGTTATGATTTATTTGTTAATCATTTTACAGAAGCAAAGAGATTTTAGTTTTTGGAAAATCAAGGATTACGAAAAAGCTTTATAATTATTTCGTTGAGATCGGGATTAGATCCTGTCCTAATTTTTCGACAAATATTTGGCATCAAATTGATAAACCCATAGTAATAAAATTTTGATATATGGTTTCCTACCATTGTGCGAAAACCTTGACTTGTTCAACGTTAATATTAGCTTGAAGAAGAGCGAGATTGTGTCTTTTGGGCTGACTTTTGGGATTGTGTCTCGTAGCATTCTGGCAACAAAGACACAAAAGCAAGTTGCTTCACAGTACAGCAAACAAAATAAACAAAACTTGTCCATGTGTAAGCCCGCACCACGGATGAGAGAAAACTCAAGTTCAAGCATTGAACGAAAGAGGAAAGACATCGATGCAGGACAATGCATTATCCATCCGCCTTCAAAATAAATAAGCCAGAACGTATACTTGTATATATCCATATCCTAGTGAATAATGACGATCGATCGACTGACCAGAGAAGTCCACCCTTTAAAGCGCGCACCGTCGTTGGCTTTGGTAGTGGGGGTACGACTAAAGCATGATAAACTTATCCTGCAGTGAAAGTTGATGCACTGGTTTGGACACTTCCCAACCTAGTTATTGAGTCATGCTTGGACCATCCACTCCTCCAAGATGCGGGTTCCAGGTTGTTCAATGTATAGGTTTTGAAATGACATCTCTAATTATTATAAGCTTCTAACTCTTATTAATCTAAATTAGTTCGTGTATATCTTGTGTTCTCTCTAGCTTCTTGGTCTCTCAATTAATTAATATCTTAACGAGATGTTTGTTCATAATACGGTGGCTGCTCTAGCAGTTGACAAATTACGGTTCGTTTCAAGGCAAATGATTGCTTCCACGTCAAGTTGAAAAAAGAAGGTCCATTCATTAGAGTATAAAGCATATGGGAAGTTGACCCCAGAAAAACATGTCTTCCAGGAACCAATGTGTTCAGACATTGGGGCTAATGGTGAGTCAAATCACCAGCCGATTGTAAACCAATTCAAAAAGGGTCATTAATTCAGCATTCTACGTGTTGGATTTGTAGGCCTACGATGATGTTCCTCTGTGTGATTGGCCTGTCTGCGAAGCTAACAAGCGTAAAAGCACCAATAACAGTTCAATTAATAATAATGTGAATGTGGAAACTGTTGTAATTAATAAAATCAAGTATGCACCAAAATGAATAGACAATCATCTAAAGATTACACCAATGTGAATGGGATGCTTACTTCCCGTTGGATTTCGACATCATTGGTCCGTCTTAGTCTTCTCCAAGTCGAAATACGTACGCAAAGGTTAAACAGTAACCAGATTATCTGGACAAAAATCTCTTTGCACAGCAACAAATATTAATTTTATATATTCGCCTTAAAATCCTTGCTAGATTCCAATATGCCACGTTGCTCACTTGCTTGGAATTCCCGTGCTCATTTTTCGAAAAGAGCAAGGTAATGCACTCTTTAGGTTGATGTGGATCTCTTGCTTTTTATTGGTTTTCCAGACGTAACATCTCACATTTATATTTAGTAAAAGACTAATATAATAAAATCAGTGTTACTTAAAAAATAAAATGGAAGGAAGAGTTGTCATCTCTTGAATTTCAAATATTCAAAATAAATAAAAGTCATCTTCTCAAAGCACTAATACCGAATGAGGCACAGAACCAGGAAAGTCCAGGTTAGGCAGATAATCCTAGGTTGACATTTTATGATCTGAAAATTTTGAACGTTGGAAAGGAACAGAGTAATACAAACGTGTAGGGAGAAACAGAGACAAGAGCAGGGGACATACACATCAAACTTGTAATCTCCCTCATTATATATCTTATAAAAACAAACTCTCTCTCTCATGTACAACAAGCGAAAGAATAAGCAAGTACACCAGCTGAGCTCCAAATCTACCTACACCCAAAAGCTACAAGCTAGTCCTGCAAAACCTCTCACTCTAATATGCCCCAAATAGCGACTAGAAACAGAACCCACTGACAGGGTTTATACTATGCAACAGGATAGGAGATTCCGGGGACATATCTGCAATTATCCCTCTGGTAAACCCCTCTCGAAATCCGACAATAATTTACATGTATCTACAGTTCACTTCAACCTGTACCTTATGAACTAGGCCTGTTTCTCCAGGTCTTTTGCACTTATAAACGTCCCATGAAAACCATATGGAACTCGAGAAGGAAGCTGAATGGTGGCTTCTTGCTGCAAATTCATGGCATTCACAATTTGCAGTTCTGATCTCCAATCCTTTTCGTTATGCACAAACGCTAAAATATAGCCGTCATCTTCTCTATCTGAGTCGGGGTTTGGAAGAAAAAATGGCTCACCTCCATATTTACAGTCCCCATATATATATTTCTGTACCTCTCCAGTTGAGAGATCAACTTTGGCAAAACCTGAAACTTTTGGCCATGGCTCAGCTAGAGCCAAATATGCGAACTGGGTTTTTCTTCCCAACAGGTTTCGGTTAACCATCCCAGCTTCTAAGTTGACTTGCTCGTTCTCTGAAATGATTGGTCGACGAGTGGACTTACCAGTTTCCAAATTCAGTCTGATTTCTGATAGCACACTCTTTAGCGACTCGTCGCATTCATTGAAAATGGAGTCCGGTGGAGTCATACATGATCCGATCACCACCACCTCATTGGTCTCTGGGTCTTCCCATGCGTTCCAAAGATGAAAACAAAAGCAATTTGGCGCTTCAATCCACATAATCTTTGAAGCATCAATTGCATTCTTGTCCAATATCCCAATCCTAGACATCTTTTTCTTGTCATAAATTACAGGAGAGCCACCCCGTAACATTTCAGGCAATTTAAACACAACTTGCTGATCAGGAACTACAACGAACCTCTCTGTAATAGCAAAATCATGTATCATGGTCGGTTGATCAAGAGGAATTTCTACATCCGGAGACTTTTTGCCATCAGGGGAGATTCGAAAGTACTTTAGGTATGGCTTCTGGACAACATCGTAGCTTAGAGCAAACAATTCACCGGACACTGGATCAACCTTTGGATGTGCAATCATTGTGCTCTTGAGTTGGCTGTCAAAATCGTAGCGACCAGCAGTTTGGAGATCTCCAGACGGAAGGACTCGAACGTGATAAGGCAAATCATCTTCAGACATAGCAAGAAGTCGACCATCAAAATAAACAAGACCAGCGTTTGCAACACCAGAACCACGGCTAGGATCAATTAGACCAAAAAGGCCCCGAGCATAGAAAAGCAAAAGTCTTGCTATGCCAGAGTGGCCATGAAGCTCACCTATGGCTTTTGGAAATAAAGCACGTCCCAGCTCTCGCTCTTGAACCAGACGGCTGGTCTCAGTGAACCTGCAAGCATACCTAACCGAACCGTTATCAAACCCCACAGCATGGATCATGCCATCGCCATCGAACAAGTGATGACCCGCGACTGGTTCGTGCAGCGGGTTCGCACCGTTTCGAACATAAACTCCTCCAATGCTATTTGGGATTCTTCCAGAGACCGGTAAATTGTGGACGACTGCCTGTTCCGGGACCGGAGCAAAGTTGCCAGAAAGTTGAAGACTGGGATCAGCAGTTTTCGGAAGAGGGTGTCGACGTTCATGAGAAACCAAAGCTGTTTCTAAAGCATCCAAGACAAGACCTGCAGCGCCTTGTAAGAGGTTCCATTGATGCTGCTTGGGAGCAACTGATTTGTCTTTAAAATTTTGTTTTGTATTAGTCGAGGTAGGGAAGGAAGTAGTAGTAGGAGTAGAAGTAGTTGAAGGAGGATAAGTTGGCGATTGTTTAGGGAAATGGAGTATAGATGGAGTATGGAGAGAGGAACTAATGTTACGTTTTCGGATAGGCCTGTGAGGAGATATGGAGGGTGTGTAAGTGCTGGTAAATGATTTTGCTGAAGACGAAGAAGCCATGGCTCTATGTTGTTGGTGAAAATTGTGTCAAGTATGAGCAGTCGAGTATGTAGGTAGGAGAAGTGTAATTGGACAATAAGAGTTGAGATAGATGTGGTTGTATTGGGTTGGGTTATGGAGAACTGGAAATGGCTGTTATGCTTCAAGGAAGAAGTGGGCGTGAGAGTAATTTGAGTAGTGCAGGAAGGGAGGTGGTGGGGAAGAGTTAAATAGAAGCAGAAGGGAAAGAGAGTAAGAGGTTTAGCATGTAAGGGAAAGACCACGTGTTACATTGATAGAGAGGGGTACTCGAAAAGAGGTTTTGACAAATAAAAAAGTGATATAAACGAGGTGAGGGGCGTTGCGGGACATAGCGGCTTAATACTTTGACACGACGACAGCCTTTCACATACTCTCTATTTTTTAAAGGGTCTGCTACACGAGGGTACACTTTGTAATTTATCAATCGTTATTGTTATTATTGTAGGCAGAGCGAGGGGGGAGGAGAAAGTTCCATAACCTTTTCGAGTGATTTGATTATACCTATGTGGGAATGTTAAAATAAAATAGAAAAAAAAAAGCAAAAGCAAAAGATGAGAGTTTGTAGTTCGTTGATCCCCATTGGGCCATTATGGAGAATAAGGAGGTGGCACTGGCAGGGGTTTTGCTTTTGGGGGGATGGATAGAGAAAGAGGGGGTGAGACTGAGAGAGTCATGTCTACTTTGAACACGTCTAAACTAAAAACCCGCGTTTTTTCCTATACTGAGATTGAGAGCAACCAACCCTACACGTGGCCTTGGAATTAGGTCACTGTCACTTGCCCGACACGCCCAGCTTACCCAATGCCCGCCCTCGTATTGTGTTTATTGTCTCCACTTGACAATGTTCAGTAGATATTTCACTTTTGGAAAAAATAGACTTGCCAATTTAAAAAATGATTGAAAACCATAGGAATAAGCAAAAAGGACATGTGACATATGTATCTAGGTTAATCGAGCTAGGACAACGCAAACCAAAGCACCAAGTGATCTCATTCGGTAGATTTGTAAGCTGAAAATTTTGTAAGCGATTTCTAGGAAGTAGATCTCTGCACCTGTACATGCAGGCCGCCTGATCTAGAATCTGTTCCTAACATCTGTCGTTTAATTAGTTAGGATTGCCAGTTTATAGTTTAGACTTTATTCTATAGCGTACAAACTGCTACCTCTAACAAAAACAATGGGTAAATGTGTATGATTTGGCCTCGTCCTCAAAACATAAGGGCATACTCTGTTTAAGTTGATGATGATGGCGGTTGTTTTTACTTTTTAGGTTCTTTCCGCCCTTTCTCTGAATAATATGCTCTTTGTCTTTTTATAAACATTGAAATCCATGTAATGGTTTTAACAACCATATCTTTCATCGTGTGCCCTTAAATTTATAATGCAAACCAAATGCTACCATGTATATAAAAATGGCGCAGTTAGTCTGTTAATGTCATGGATGATTGCATGCTATTCAAAAGGGGGAAAGTATTATTTCAGTGGCATCATAATAATAATAATTATTGTTTTCACTACATCTATAACTTCTAAGCTGCCGTTGGTGTCAGGTAATGACGAGGACAAACTTGGTTGTCCAATTAAATGTTGTTCAGTAATTTTATACAGCAGCCACAATATTCTTTATCATCAAATTGATTGAAACTGAAATCTACCGAAGTCCAAGCATGAAATGAAAAATTCTATGTTTTCGGTAAGCTCTCACATCTTAATTCTATGCCCACATATATGAACAAGGAGCAACACGTGAGCACTCTTTCGTTAAATGGACGCGTGTACGCGTCCGTTGATCCACCTACTCCCTTTTGCAAATGCCACCACCTATACACATCTCTTCTCATTCGTCATTTTTTTTTATTACATTAGATATTTTAGTTTAGTCAAATTAATTCTAAATCTTTAAGACCCCTATCAAAGGATCCTAAAAGAGGTCAATTCTGAAATTTTAAGATTCTCCGTGTTCTTACTTTGTCTGTACACTTTGTCTGTATATTTCTATGCATAACATTTTTTTATATATTTGATTGTTTAGTTAATGATTGATCACTGGTCCTGCTATTCCCATCAGCCTTTAAGTTTCCTTGTAGCTCCAACTCCTACATTACTGTTAGAAATGAAGCGTCCGTAATTGATTCGATCAAGGAACTTTATCCAAGAGGTTAGAGGATCATCAACAGGAATAATTCTTATTTTTCCTCTTTTAACGTTACTCAAATTCAAGACTTCCTAAAAAGAAAAGCCTTAAGTTAGAAGTTGAAACTATTTAGGCCACTCCTACTTATCTCTTGTCATTCTTGCATGTATGACTCCCGAGCTTCCACTTCTGTGTATCCATTTTCTTTAAAATGGTGGATTTAGGGTTAATTCACTTTAATCCAAAAAGTTTCTGGCATCAATAACTATTAAGTTTTTTTAGGTTAAAAAATACATAGAGTCAGACCAAAGATGTAGAGGTTTAAGCACAGGTCTAATTCATAAGAAAATTACAAAAATACTCTAGTTAGTAAAAAAAAAACACCATAAACAACATATTAGTTAAGATCACAACGTTAACATTTAACTTTTATTTTTCTTTAAAAACGAAAAATGTTATAATTATTAATATTGCCAATTTAGTTACATTTTTCTGAAAATAATAGAATAATAAATAAAATTTGGAGATATTTTAATTTAGTTTCATTAAAAATTACGTAATTTATTTTATGTTTGATAATATTTTTATTCAAAATAAATAGTTAAGTGAATA
>JANIPM010000004.1:42480214-42493759 GCA_027478405.1 Erythroxylum cassinoides
TGAACCAAGGATGAAATAGGAGAAATGAGTTTGTTTTTTTATATTTGACTAGTGTGGGCACGCGACCTTTGTGGTAGATGGCCAATGAGGGTTCTTCCAAATAACTATATAGGATAATATAACTTCGGTAGTTAGGCTTCAAAAACAGAGCCTAACAATGTGCTTGAAATTAAGGTTCTGAAAATTTTTCGAACATCGTATCGATCCTTTTTGTGTCTAGTAGGTTAACTTATTTATCTTGATGATTTTGGCCGTCAAGATAATTTTGACTTGTGTGGAAATTGTTTAGATAAATTTGAAATGACCTAGGGATATGATAGAAGACTAATTGATGTTTGGGAATTTTGGAAACCCTGGGGATTAATTTAGAATTAATCCAAGTAGAGCATAACATTTCTAGTGTGACTAGAAAAAGGCATGTGTATTAGGATTAAAGTGTTTAATTTGAACATCAAAATAATTGAATTTTAGGTTTCTAATCGAATCATATTCATAATTCGAATTAGCCAAGACTAACACTAGTATGCAATTGGGTTCAAGAGTTGAATCGAATTACGAAATTTACTTGCATTGTCAAGTCACAACCTAAATTAAACCTCCTTTGTGTGATACATGCATTAGATGCATTTTAAGGGTGGTTATGGACAAAGACTAAATTTAATTAAGTTGTCCATAATCTGAATATATATATAAGATATATATACGTAATTACCTTCTTACTAATGATGAGACCAAAGAACAAATCCCTTAATCGAAATATTAGGACTTAAGCCTTCCATTAATATGTCAAGAACTAGAGTTCTTTTAGAGTTGGGTTATTGGGCAAACCTAAGGTCAATATGGATTAATGGGTTGATCCTAACTGGAAGTGTTGATTTGTTGGGCAAACTCAAGGTCAACGTAGATAGAGGCAAAGTTGGGTTATATACATTGTACGTATACGAATCAAGAGTTGATAACTCAATGAGTGTGCTAAATCAATAGTTGATGACACAAGTCGATAGTTGCATAACTGAATGCAATTGGTATGAATGATACCTACCGATTGACCTAAGGTGGCTTGTTGGGCAAACCCAAGGTCATTTTTAGTGATATTGGATATCGAACCATTAGGAGAATTATAATTTTTCTCAGATTCATAGTGAGGGCTATGAATTTGGATAAAATAGTGGGACCTATAATGTGTGTGATTAAAGTCCTTATTGATATGCATTTATGTACATTCTAACGCTTTCTCTCATTCTTCTAGGTTATGGAATCGCTGCGATGTCTTTGTCCAGTGTGAACTTATGCTCTCTCCTTGACTCCAACAAACTCATGGGATTAAATTTCTTAGATTGGCTACAAAATTTGAGAATTGTTCTTAAATATGAGAAACTAGAATATGTCCTAAATGAGCCACTTCCCGATCTCCCTACTGCCGATACTTCTAATGAGGATTAGAAAGCTTACAAGAAGCTACTAGATGATAGTAAGCTAGCTAGCTGTATTATGCTGGCCTCTATGTCACTAGAACTGCAAAAGCAACATGAGGCTATGGATGCTCATATCATAGTCTACCATCTAAGGGAACTATTTGAAGAGCAAGCTCGGTCTAAACTGTTTGATAAGCAAGCTTGGTCTAAAAGGTTTGAGAAGTTAGCTAGTTTGGGTTTCATAATGGATCATAAATTAAGTATAGACTTAATTTTAACTGGTTTGACTGATAGTTATTCACAGTTTGTGCTTAACTATCAGATGAACCAAATATCTACTTCGATACCTGAGCTGATTAATCTACTTAAAACAGTTGACCAAACTGTCAAGAAGGACAATAAGGCTATGATGCTTGTGGACTCTACTGCTATTTCTCGCAAGAGGAACCAAAAGAAGAAGAAGAAGTCTAAGAAGCCAGTGGGAGGTGTAGCCAAGAAGAAGAAAAAAAGGAAATGCACCAAAGGGAATATGCTTTCATTACAACAAGGAACGACATTGGAAGAGGAACTGTAAAGCCTATCTGGAGTCGTTGAATCAGAAGAAGGCATTATATGCTCCATCGTCTACCTCAGGTATGTTATTTGTCATTGAGGTTAATATTATTTTTTATCATAATATTTTGGTATTAGATACCGGAAGTGGCTCACACATATATGTTGATATGATGCATCTCAGGGATAGTAGACTACTCAAGAAGGGAGAGATGGCCCTACGTGTAGGAAATGGAGGAAAATTCCTATTGGGCTAGAGTTAATTTTGGATAATTGTTATTATGTACCCATTGTGATAAAGAACATTGTATCTGTTTCATATCTTAATAAGACAGGATTTCATTTAACTTTTTTAAGCAATGATTGTTTAATTAAGTTGAATGAATGTTGTATGGTACTGCTACATTGTGAAATGGTATTTACATATTAGATATGTGCAATCTAGTTTTAAATATCAATGACAATAAAAGACAAAAAAGGATAGCTTAAAATCATCTTACTTATGGCATTGTCAACTTGGCCATATAAGTGAGAGATGCATGGCTAAGCTACACAGGAGTGGCATCTTAGGGTCATTTGATTATGAATCATATGACTTATGTGAATTTTGCTTATTAGGCCTAATTCATTATGATGTATGTGGTTCGATGTCCATTCATGCCAAAGGTGCTTTTATGTACTTCATTACCTTTATTGATGATTATTCACGATATGGGTATATGTATCTAATGAGATACAAGTTTGAAGCATTTGAAATGTTCAAACAATTTAGATAAGAAGTAGAGAAATAACTCACTAAAAGTGACAAGATACTTTGATTAGATTGAGGTGGTGAATACTTGAACGAGGAGTTTCTAAGTTATCTCAGGGATAACGGGATTATATCCCAATGGACTCCACCTTATATACTGCAACATAATGGTGTGGCTGAAAGAGAAACTAAACCTTATTGGACACCATTCTTTGTTACCTCAAGATGAGGTCACTTATAGGGTACTGATTGGGTATAGCTGTTGGTGTTTGAAGGTAATTAGGTAGCCAACAAAAGATTCACCACTTCTGATAGAAAGAGATAATACCCACAACCTCTTATTGGGGTCATTGCTAGGGAGTCTCTGACCAAAGCAATTATATGTCATAAAGAGGATCCTCAATGACACTTAGAGTAATGAGATCCCCAGGACAAGAACTATCATAACTTGGACTAGATCTGACATAGTCAGTCTAGTGGGAGTTGACACATAGCCCATATGTCGAACCAAACGGGGTATAAAATGGTGAAGGGATGAATTGCACGGCAATTGACTACAGAATGGTTCGTCAGTTGGATAATTAACTATCGAAGAGTTCGAGCATTAATACATTCCGATAAATTGGCATTATAAAACCTTTCATGATTTTATTGGATTAAGAATTAATTCAAGTGACCAAAATAATTGGGAACCTAAGGATGACACGCTTAAAAGATTGGATGGAAAACAAAGTGTGCATGGCCATCAATTAAGCACACCACGATGACCAACTTAATGATAGGTGGTACATAAGTGAGTTCTTCATTTACATACACACGAATGTTTAGCCATAAAACACACTTAATAGAGAGACTAAGTGTAGTAGCTCGTTTTCCATACTAAGGGTTAGAGCCTTAGATTATTGCATATGAGTCATATCATTTTAAAATTCATAAACTGTATTTCATTCACATGCATATCATTAGTATACAAACATGAATTATGATTTTGTTCATATTGGAAAGATAGTATATACACTCAATTGACATATTCTGGGGTATGGAAGGTTTAAAATAATCATGATGTGAATTGTGTATTGTTTTTGTCTTGAATTTTGGTTTGATTGGTTACAAGTAGTAAATTTAGAATTAATTGTTACAATTGGAAAAATGATGCATGAATTGGATACTTTTATGCTTTGTTCTTGATGTATAAAAACTATAGGTTATTGGTTATTTTATGGATAAATTAAATTGAAATTTGATGTACAATGAAGGTGAATTAATGCTAAAAACAGGTGCTAGTGTAGTGTTTTTGAAGTGGGAAAGAGATAGGATTACATGAATGATAGTGAATGAAAGTTTCTAATTTGGTTTCTGATACATAAAAATTTAGGATGACTAAGCCTATAAATTGAGTGACATTTGGCATAGATAATTGAAGGACATTGAGCATAGGTAAGTAATTGATAAATAGCAGTAATGATTGAGTAATAAATGGACTAGTAACTAGGTGACATTTGGCAGCTTATGGAGGGGATAATTGGCTTACATGCTTAGGGACATATGTCAATGTAATAGGGTGACATCTAGCATCTAAGGAGTTACATTTCTGTAGGAGTAGTTTCAGCTTTGTTCATTCTTCTTCTCTTTTCAAATCTCATGACCGAAACTTACTTCTATCTCCTATTCCTGTGTTTTGCTTGATCTATACTAAATTACAACACCAAATACAAGCTTTTACCCTTCACAAGATAGCTAAAGAACTAGTTTATTGTTGTCTTTTATCCTAGCTAAAAACCATCCAATTTGCACCTTGGATTTTTGATAATCTTGCATGCATGGAAGGCTAGGTCAACTTGATGAATTGAGGTGGAACTTGAGCTAAACAAGTAAGTAAATTATTGATCTTTATGGCATCCTATAATAGAAAGATTATGATGATTGATTTGTGATAGATTATTTATGATGTTGATGTTGAAGATGTGCTGGAAAATGGAGAATGAATGGGTACTTTTCTATTTTATTTTTGCATGTACGAAAATAGTAGTTTATGGGCTGTTATATGGATGATTTAAGTTGGGATTTGAAGTATAATTGATGAGGAATTCATGACAAAGATAGGTGTTATTAAGGCGTTTTCAAATCTGAAAAATTAGAGCTATAGGTGTGTTTGTAAAAAAATAACTGTTAATGACATAAGTCATGTGCTGGAAAAATGGAGAATGAATGGGTACTTTATTATTCTATTTTTGCATGTACGAAAATAGTAGTTTATAGGCTGTTGTATGGATGATTTAAGTTGGGATTTTAAGTATAATTGATGAGGAATTCATGCTAAAGATAGGTGTTATTAAGGTGTTTTCAAATATGGAAAATTAGAGTTATAGGTGTGTTTGTAAAAAAATGATTGTTAATGACATAAGTGAGCATAATTTTTTAAGCCTAAGTATAACCAATATAGAAGCTAAATTAACTTGAAATGAATTAACCTTAAAGGACATGAAATCTGGAAATTTTCAGGTGTTAGTGATGTCTCTAAGCTTGTAAAATTTGTGAAGTATTGAATGTAATAAAGTTACACAAATTAGTGATGTTGATGACAAATTCTGGAATTTTAATTTCAGCCTTGTATACATGATGAACCAGCTGAGAAATTTCACTCTAAATTGGTATATTTCAACTTGATTAAGGCTAGGAATGACCCTAGATTGTTGCTTGATTAATTGGTTAAGAGCTTGATAAGTTTATGTAGTTAATTGATGTCATAATCAAAAGAATGGAATGTTTTGATGAGGCTGAGTTCAAATATGAAAATTATGATTTGTTAAAGGAATAAATGAGTTATTTTAATGCAAACATGATCTTAAGGATATGAGTAATGTGTATAAGGCATGGATGAATGAGCATTGAAGAACATGGGGTATTTATGAATGAGAAGTGGGTAAACATTTGAAATATACATTGCTGGAAAAAAGTTTGGTGAATGTATAGGTCTGGCTTGCTAAAATTCCATATTTAAAGGAACAATTATGTGTGTTATAAGAGGCTTTTGATCATGAAAATGTTCAAGGGTAAGTGTAAATTATGGTTGATGAATTTGGAGTAAATCAAGCTAACTTAAAGGTATAAACCTAATTGTAAAAATGGTAGTCTACAAAATATGATGTTTGAATGGTCAAGATTTATGAATAGTTACATACCCGGAAAGGTCAATTGAGCATGCATTAAACATGACACATATATATGTGCATAACTGAATATTCATATGATTGATCGACTTAGTAATATTTGAACTATATGTGTTTATTACATGACTAAAGAAGCACAAATTGATTGTCAACATCCAGATATTGCGAGATTATCAAAGCAATTACTTATCTAGAGCGTACTGTGAGTTAACCTAGATGTTTTCTGACTATGATTGAATTGTTTGCCATTAACTTTTAGATATTGAATTATTATTGATATGATTGTGATAATTCCAGACATTGATGATCCGAGGAGTTTGATATTCGGGATTGTATTAGAAGTGCTTTCTAATTGCATGTAAATATGGAAAATGTGCACAATGAGCCATAGGCTCAGTTATTAATGAGCTCGATATCTATAATGGGTACAGGATAGAATATCAAATCAGCCCAGTATCCAAAATGGAAACAAGACAGTAAATAGACGCTCGGTCATCCAATCATGTATCTCAATAATTCATATCATCAATATGTACACAAACATTGCATATCACTATATCAACACATTTCATTAATTCTTTGCAATCATATATATATGAAATGTTTGTAGTTCATGAAGTATTATTGAGATATAATGTATATTGCGATCTAGTATTTCAATATTGAATGATGTGATACATTTGCTGAATTAGGAAATACACTTGTGATATTTGTGTTTTGACTTGAGTGAGCACGTCGATGATGGTTCACTCATTGAGTTTGTAAACTCATCAAAATTGAAATGTTGATTTTTAGGTACAAAGGATACCTAGCTTCTAAGGTGATATAATAGAAGTCTGGTACAGTCAATTTTGGAAACAAGAATGACTCAAAGGTTTGGTCAGTTGATACCTGCAGAGTCTAGATAGAATACTTTCGTTTAGCTTCTCCTTTTATTTTGAACTTCTTGTATAGAACTTTAATCTCCAAAATGTTATGTTATGTATAAACATGGATTATGAAATGTAATGACAATGTAAGTTTTATTTTATGAATGAAATGAGGAGTTTTGATATTTGGAAATTCTTATGTTCTGTATGATGCCATAATAAGTTGATGTGATTGCTCTAACATGTCATTTTCACAGGGTATGTTCTTAAATGTCCTATAGATGTTCGGGCATATGCTCTTTGGTATTGGTGTGTTACATTTTTGGTATTAGAGCATGATTTGGCATCCTCAAGGACATATAAGAACATTTAAACATGATATATAGTGAGAGATTTATATAGTGGTCACCCTTATTGTTTGTTTTAGTTCATCTGCTATAGGAGATCAAGTCATAGAGTCAATTGACCTTGAGTTCATAAGAGCCAACAGAGAGTCTCCAGTATCTCAGTTTGAGAAAATATCTCTAAGAATTCCTAAGAGGAGAGAGAGGAGGTATGATAAACTTAGGAAACATGGGGCTGTAGAATTCTATGGAAGCATAGACCCTATGAAGGCACAAGGTTAGTTGGACAGAACGGGGTGGGTGTTTGATCAGATGGATTGTTAGTTTGACAAAAGGTTTGACTACGCAGTCTCGCTACTACAAGATCTGGCTTATCATTAGTGGAAGACTATTCCTGGAAGTTCTACTTGACCAGATTGACATGGGAAGACTTCCTGAAACTTTTTAAGGAGAACTATATGCCAAAGAATAGACTAACATAGGAAGAGTTTTTAAGGTTTTTTAAGGTGAACTATATGTTAAAGATTTACCTAGATAAGAAGATGAAGGAGTTTCTAGATCTAGAACAGGAAAGTCTTACAGTAGCTGAGTATGAGGTATGGTTTAATGAGTTAATAGGGTATGCTACTACTTTGATTTCGTCTGAGGAAGATAAATGTAGGCGATTTGAGGATGGACTAAATATGGAGATCAGAATAAGGTTGGCCATTAGTAATTTGAGTAGTTTTATTAAAATGTGAGCTACCTCAATCTAAATTGAACAGTTGTTGAAAGATGGACAAGGAGAGTACAGGCAGGAGTTCAGAATGAAGAGACATTGTAAGTCCCAAGTTGATTATCGTAGGAGATTTGGTAAATGCCATAATAGATCATTCTGATCACAAACTAGATAGAGACAATCGGGGTTTAGACTAAAGGGTAGTTTTGTACAGACTGGTAGTAGTAAAGTTCAAGTATCAGGAAGACAAACACAATAGATGCCTAGTTATGAGCACTGTGAAAAGAAACATGGTGGGGAGTGTTGGAAGATATTGATTTTTATTATGGCCCTTTTGAACACCATATTAGAGACTGTCCCACAACTTTAGTACCACAGTCTGGAGTGAGAGGGGGATCAGTGACTGAGATGACTGTCCAGTAAAGTAGAGCTAGTGGAGCAGGACAGAGAGGCATAGGTAGAGGTAGAACAAGTTCAGCAGGTCCTAGTGTCAGGAATGAGGTGCAGAGTAATCAACCGCAGTCTAAGGCCAAAATCTTTGCTATCACTGGACAGGAGGAACAGAACTCCTCAAATGTTATTACAAATGTGTTACATGTTTTTCAACTTGAGGCATTTGCATTGTTAGATCCAAGATCTACATATTCATTTATCACACCACATCTAGCATCTAAACTGTATTATGAGAGAGAGATGTTGAAATTTGGCCTAGAGGTGAGTACTCCAATAAGTAGTCCTATAGCAATTGGGGAAGTCTATAAAGGGTGCATTATTTGAGTTGATCAGGCAGAGTTGGAAGCTAATTTGATAGTATTGTAGTTAAAGGAGATAGAGCTCACTTTAGGTATGGACTGGCTTACTGCACAAAGAGCTGTTATGAACTGTTACACTAAGGAAGTCATCCTTAAATCTCCTAATCAACCAAGAGTGATATTTCGTGGGGTTAGTCAAGTAATGCCAGCTAGGTTGATTTCCTCAATGAATGCTCTCAGATTGATTCAAAGTAGATGTGAGGCTTACTTAGCCTACGTGAATAATACCGGGAATGAACAGACAATTCAGAATATTCCTGTTGTTAGGGATTTTCTGGATGTGTTCCCTACTTTATTACTAGGTTTACCCCCAGATAGGGAGACAAAGTTCACTATTGACTTAGTTATAGGTACTGCTCCTATATTTATTCCTCCGTATAGGATGACACCTATGAAACTTAAGTAATTTAAGACCCAGTTATAGGAGTTGTTGGATAAGGGTTTTATCAGACCTAGTGTGTCACTTTAGGGAGCTTTGGTTTTGTTTATGAAGAAGAAGGATGGGACTTTGAGATTGTGTATTGATTATAAGCAGTTGAATCGGGTGACAGTGAAGAACAAGTATCCTTTACCGGGGATAGATGATTTTTTTGATCAATTATAGGGAGCTCAGTTGTTTACTAAATTATATTTGAGATCAGGGAACCATCAGTTGAAGATAGCAAAAGCTGATGTACCAAAGAGTGTATTCAGGACCAAATATAAGCACTTTGAGTTCTTGGTGATGCCTTTTGGGTTAACAAATGCTCCGGTAGCTTTAATGGCATTGATGAATAAAGTGTTCCAACCTTACTTAGATCATTTTGTGATTATATTCATAGATGATATTTTGGTGTATTCGAAGAGTAAAGAGAAACATTATGAGCATTTAAAGTTGGTCTTATAGATAATGAGAGAAAAGCAATTATATGTCGAGTTCAGTAAGTGTGAATTTTGGCTTAATCAAGTGGTGTTCTTGGGTCATATAGTATCTGAACAGTGCATACAGGTGGACCCAAAGAAAGTTGAGGTAGTAATGAAGTAGGAAGCACCTAGAAATGTGTCTGAGATTTGGAGTTTTCTTGGGTTAGCGGGTTATTACAGGAGGTTTGTCGAGGAGTTTTCATTGATCTTAGCCCCTTTGACAAAACTCTTGAGAAAGAATGTATCTTTCCGATGGATTGATGAGTGTCAAAGGAGTTTTTAGGAGTTGAAACATCGATTAACTATAAAACCTGTGTTAGCTATACCATCTAGATTTGGAGGATATGATGTATATAGTGATGTTTCACACCAAAGATTAGGATGTGTTTTGATGCAATATGGTAAAGTGATTGCATATGCTTCAAGACAGTTAAGATCTCATGAGTTGAACTATTCGATTCATAATTTAGAGCTTGCTGCAGTGGTGTTTGCTTTGAAGAATTGGAGATATTATTTATATAGTGAAACATTTCAGATATTTACATATCATAGAAGTTTGAAATATCTGTTGAATCAGAATGAGCTTAATATGAGACAAAGGAAGTGGATTGAATTACTTAAGGATTATGATTGTGTGATTGAATACCATCCAGGTAAGGCTAATGTTGTAACTGATGCATTAAGTTAGAAATCTAATAGCAGTATAGCACTAATTCAAACATCGAGGTTACCAAACCTAGTTCAACTGAGAGCATTGAATATTAAGCTAAGTTTGGGGTGGAATGAAACATTGTTAGCTATGCTTAAGTTTATACTGGTATTGTATGAAAGGATCAGAAAAGCTCAAAGTAAGGATCTAGAATTAGTGAAGCTTATTGAGAAGTTGAAGCATAATTCCAGTTCTGATTTTGAGTTGAGAGATAGTGCATTATAGTTGAAGTAGAGATTATGTCTACTTGATGTTGATGATTTAAGGAAAGAAATTTTGGAGGAAGCTCACATGACGGTTTATGCTATACATCATGGTACTACCAAGATGTACAGTACTCTAAAACAACGTTTTTAGTGATTAGAGAAGAAGAAGCAAGTGGCTAAATGTTTGACATGTCAACAAGTTAAGGTAGAGCATCAGGCTCTAGTTGGGAAATTATAGTCATTACCTATTTCAGAGTAGAAATAGGAGAGGATTACAATAGATTTTATTATGGGTTTGTCGTAGACTTCGAGACAGCATGACACCATATGGGTCATTGTTGACAGATTAACTAAATTAGCTCATTTCTTACCTATTAGAGAAAGTAACAAATTAGATCAATTTGCTCGGAGGTATGCAAATGAGATAGTGAGGTTAGATGGACTCCTAGTGTCTATTGTATCAGATTGGGATTCCAAATTTACTTCTAGATTTTGGGGAAGTTTACAAATAACATTAGGTACAAAGTTGAATTTTAGTACAACATTTTATCCTCAAACAGACGGACAGAGTGAGAGGATATTTAAGACTATTAAAGATATTATCAAAGCTTGTGTTTTGGAGCTTTAAGGAGCATAGGATCAATGTGTAACTCTCACAGAATTTGCATATAATAATCATATCGCAACAGTATTGGTATGGCTCTATATGAGGCATTATATGGCAGAAAGTGTCGATCGCCTTTGTATTGGGATGAAGAGGACCTAAGGATTGTTGAAGGCCTATAGTTGATTTAAGATACCGTTGCTAAGGTAAAATTGATTCGTAGTAGGATCAAGACAGCTCAAGACAGGCAGAAGAGTTATGTGGATAAGTACTGAAGAGATATGGAGTCTCAAGTGGGAGATAAGGTGTTCTTGAGAGTGTCACCTTGGTGAGATGTGCTGAGATTCGGTAAAAAGGGAAAGTTAAACCCTAGCTACATTGGTCCTTATAAGATTACTAAGAGAATAGGATTATTAGCTTACAAGTTAGCATTACCACTAGAGATGTCTCAGATTCACAATATGTTTCATATTAGTATGCTCAGGAGATATCGATAAGATCTAACACACGTATTACCGGCATAGGAAATTCAAGTTGCGACAAATTTGAGTATGTAGAGGAACCAGTCAAAATAGTTGGTTATCAGACTAAGCAACTGAGAAACCGAGTAATCCCATTAGTTAATCTTCTTTGGCAGAATTATTCAAAAGAAGAAGCCACATGGGAGACTAAGGAAAACATAAGGAAACAGTAACCCCCTCTATTTGATCAATCAAGTAAGAATTTAGAGGATGAAATTTTTTAAGGGGAGAAAATTGTAATAGCCCGGGTTCCAAAACTTACTGAGGGTTAGAATCTTAGACTATTAAGTCATGTCATTTGAGAATTTATGAAGTGCATTTCATTGACATGCATAATATTTGCATACACACATGAATCATGATTTAGTAAACATTATTAGGATTGTATGTGCACTCAATTGGTATATTTTGCTTATGTCTTGAATTCTGGTTTGGTGGATTATAATTAGTAAATTTGGAATAATTGTTACAATTGAAAAATTGATGAATTAAAATGTGCATTTAGTTTAGGAAAAATGACAAATTGACATATAGAAATTTAGGATGACTAAGCATATGAAAGAAGTTACAAATGGCAGTAGACTTAAGTAACATTTGACATAGAAAATTAAGTGACAAATGGCAGCAGTGATTAAGTGACAAATGGCCTAGGATATTGGTGACATTTGGCAGCTTATATATGGGACAAATGGAATGCATGCATAGGTGACATATGGAATGCATGCATAGGTGAAACCTAACACCTAATGAGATAAGCTACAATAGGGATAGTTTCTGCTGGGTTCATTCTTCTTCTTCTATCTTCTCATCACTGAAACACCATACCCTCACATCCCTGTATTTTGCTTAAGTTTGTGTATAATTGCCACACCAAAAATCCATGCTTTCATCCTTCACAAGATAGTTATAGAACTAGAACATTTTTGTTTTTACTATTGTCTTTTATCCTTGTTGCCATCCAATCCCCACCTTGTATTTAAGATGATCTTGCATGCATATAAGGCAAAGTATACTTGATGAATTGAGGTGGAACTTGAGCTTTGTGGCATGTTTTAATAGGAAGTTTATGATGATTGAATTGGGATGGATTGCATGTGATGTTGATCATGAAGTGTGCTGGAAAATGATACATGAATTGGATACTTTTTTATTTTGTTTTTGATGCATGAGAACTGTAGGTTATAGGTTGCTATATGGATGATTTAGATTACGATTTGAAGTTTAAATGAAGGCGAATTTATGTTAAAGAAAGGTGCTAGTGAAGTGTTCTTGAATTTGAAAAAAAAAACTAGGACTACATATATGATGAGATTAAGTGAATGAAAGTTTTTGTTTTGTTTTTGTATGCATGAAAGATAAATAGTTTATGAGCTACCAATTGAATGATTTTACATTGGAATTGGAGATGAAATTGACGAGGAATTAAAGTATAATTAAGGTATAATTGAGATACAATTAATGGATTAATATGAAGATGTTTTGAATTTGGTATGAAGGTTTTTGAATTTAGAAAAATCAGGAAAATTGGATAGTGCACTTCGGGGCACTCATCCTATGATCATGGGAAGGTCCCCCCACGATCGTGGCCAAAGCTTTTAAAACATAATTTCAGTTTTGTGAATTTGTTGAACCAAATGAGATAAATCACTCTACATTGGTGTATTTGGACTTGATTAAGGCTTCAAATGAACCTAGAGTGTTGCTTGATTAATTGGTTAAGGGTTCGACAAGTTTAGGTTATTAATTGACGTCATTACTTAAGGAATGGATTGTCTTGATATCATTGTATTTAAATTTGAAAATTATGAGTTGTTAAAGGTATAAAGATGTTCTTATTAATGCAAATATTATCTAAAGGATATGAGTAATGTTTATTAGGTATAAATGAATGAGAATTGGGAAAAAAAATTGTGTGAATGTAAGTAAATGTATGAATGATGAATTTAGAGTATTCAAGTTTACTTAAGGTAT
>JANIPM010000004.1:42666153-42678273 GCA_027478405.1 Erythroxylum cassinoides
AAAATCACAATGATTTAATTCTATAATAAAAATAAGGGATGGAATTTTATTAATTAAAATAGAAACTAATATAGATTAAAGGAGATTTACTTAAATTAACTTAAATTCTATCAAACAAGTAATTAAAATAAAGTAAATATTTTATACTAAAAGAAAGAGCTATTATATTAAGAAACTAAAGAGTTCAAAATTTATATAAAAGTGAAAAATTACCAAAAGATATAAGATTATAACTCCAAGTTTAGTAAAAATATTAAATTAACAAATTTCATTTATTTTACCATTACATAATATAAAATAAAGGTCATTGGTTAATCAAGGAATGTAGAAATGAGTTTTATTCTTGCTAGCAATGGCTAGATGTTAAGAAGCTATAAAAGGCCACCCATATAAGTAGAGGGAAGAGAAGAGAAATGAAAGAGAAATAAATATAGGAGTTATTCTTGAAAGATCATACAATACAAGAACTAGTGTTACAACTAATATTATGTGATTTTTTCATCTTATTCTTAAAATATAGAAAACTTCTATTGTGAAAGAACTAGTGACTTCTTTTTATGAACTCCATATGAGTTAGGTGGCTGGCTTTAGAGGTATATTTGTGACATAATTAATTAGAGATATTATTTACCATATGCTTGTTTATTTAGTCAATATGTTAAATTAAATAATCATTATTTATGTTAAATTAAATAATTTTTAGTCATTGATTTGCTAAGATTAGAAATTAAAATAGAAAAGAGACCAACATACATTATCTTACTTCCTCATTAAAGAAGTATTCAATTTTATAAACTAAATTATGAAGACACTTAAATAAACATATGAGTGCTTAATAGGGAACGAGTTCACTAAACTGAATCAACATGATAATTACATATGAAGTATTACTTGTGTGTCTATGGAGATATTCATTTGACGAATACATATATTATCTTTTGACTTAAGATCTCTAGAGTATATTATATAGTTATTATCATATTTTGATACTAGGATTGATGTATGACTAATTGGTTATGCATTCACTTCTTAACATTTAGTGATTATTTTTGTGAAATGCTTAAGATACTCATTTTAGCTCATATTTGGTATTAGGTATAAGTTTGAAGCACAAGAAATAAAATGGGCTAAAAGAACATTCCTTGAGCCAATATCTTGATGTTCAAACTCAATTGCCCTTATGGAATAAGAACGAGATGGATTAGGGTGAGGACTGGACAAGAATTATAAAAAGAACAACAATTCAACAAGAATTAGGAGATACATGGCCTTATATAAAATTGGAAGATACTTTTTGGACATACACAATTGGATACACCACTCTATGAGGGTGTATCCAAAAACAACTAGGTACACAACTATTGATTTGGGTACACAACTAGGTACACAACCCAAAAACCTAGTTTTTGCTATAAATTGACATTTTTGGGCAACCAAAGGGATATTAATCATTTTTGGAATGAAAAGGGTTATAAAGCTTTAACTTCTTTGGGATTTACAGAGGGAAAATCTTCTTTTTTTGGTTCAAAGGTGAAATTGAAGTTGAGGATCGTATTTGAGCATATCTTCATTATTTAGTGTTGAATCTCTGTCTCTCTCTTTAGGAATTGTTTATGCTATTCTATGTCTGTTGATTTGGGTATTTGTGTAAAGATGATCTGAATGCTCGATTAGATTGTTTTTATTGAATACAATATGTAATAGTTATGCTTTGGATTCATTTGTGGCAATTAATGGTTTTGAATCATCAGGGATAACGTAACATAGGCTAAATGACCCGAGCTTATGTGGTTGTTGCCTAGATTAATCTATTTTTGTAGTTCGTAATGCGGTTATCTTATTAAATCTAGAGAGCTTGTTCTAAGTTGTTCGATAGCTAGGTTCAGTTAAAGAGCTTGTTTTAATTAAACGTAATCTAAGGGAAAACCAGGATTAACAAAGCTTATTGTTAACCTACAATTAACAATTTCTAAAAGTGGTGTGAAAACAACAATTTAATGAAGTAGGTTTAATTGTCTATCAGATTAGAATGATTTGAGAATCAGATTCCAAACTCATTCATTAGTTTTATCATTTTCTCACTATTTAATTTGATTTGTTTTTGTTAGTTCAATTTTACTTTACTTATTCTTTTAATTCCAAACAAAACCCTTATATCCTAAACATCAATTATTCCCATTACAAAAGCTTTACATACACTCCTTGCGGATACGATCCCTACTCATCACTGTTATAAAATTAGTTATTCAGAGTTAGATTTATTCTGTGATGCATTCTACATGCGTGCACTATTAATTTTTGGCACTGTTGTTGAGGAGTGTGGTGCCTAGTTTTTGTTTTTTATTGCAATTGGTTTTTTCTATATATAGTTGTTTATGATCATTTGTTTTTGTTGTTTCTTAATCTTTACAAATTTTTAGTTTTGGTGTATGGCAATAACAAGATCTCCGCATACAAAACCTCTATAATTTAATCCAGAAATCAAAAGGAGATTATGAAGGTTACATAGTGAAACTTGAACAACTAAAAAAATACAGCAAGGAATTTAACTTAAGGAAGTCGTGTCCAATACAAGAAATTTAAGAGAGATGGCTGCTCCAGATTTGAATCAAAGGCCTTTATGCATCACTTTTCCAATTTTTGTTGAAAATGTTGCTTTGGGCTTAAATTTGGCCTAATCCATCTTTTCCCCATCTTTTATGGTTTTGTAGGTGAGTATGCTGATAAGCATCTTAAGAAGCTCGATATAGTTTGTCTTATATGAAACCTTCAGGGGTGACAGAAGAGCAGATTATGTTAAGAGCCTTCCCAATCTCATTGAAGGATTTGACAAAAGACTAGCATTTTGATCTACCCATTGGGAGCATTAGTTCATGGGTCGAAATAAAGAGGGTTTTTTGGAAAAATACTTTCCAGCTTCAAAGTAAGCCAGTATAAGAAAGGAAATATGTTGGATAAAGCAACATAATAGAGAGTACCTTTATGAGTATTAGGAACATTTTAAGAAGTTATATGCCAGATGTCCTCACTACATCATTTTAGAGCAAGTGTCATCCAATATTTCTACAAGGGATTATTACCTAGAGAAAGGAGTTTGGTCGATGCAACAAGTGGTGGGGCATTATATGAGAAGACTCCTATGGAGGACAGGATTATAATTGAGCATCTGGCCTCAAACACCTAATAATTTGGCACTCATAACAATGTTTATCGAATAAATAAGGTAAGTACTTCATCTATCAAACATTATTTAAATGAGCTAATGTCTTTTGTTAGAAAACTTACAATGGGGTAGGCATAGGTAAAGACATGCAGAATATGTGCAAATACAAGCCATCCTACTGATGGATGCCCATCATTACAAGAGGGAAGTGTGAAATACATAAATACTATAGGAGACAATTTTCCTAACCACTATTCCCAGACGTATAACCCTAGTTGGAAAGACCATCCCAACCTCAGTTATAAGGGAAATAACCAACAAAATTGCTTCTTCAATAGGCCATAAGAAGCATAGCCATTCGAATCAAGGCCACAAGCCTCCTTTACCTCAAATATTTTGTTAAAAGATATAGTTAAGTTTGTTGTAACTATCACTTTACAATTCCAATAAGGTTTGTAGTAGTTTCACCAGGAGACCATGTCTAAATTTCAAGACGTGAATTCTAGCATTTATAATTTGGAGAACCATGTAAGCCAGATGGCATTGGCAACAAACCATCTAGAAGCCCAAAGAGGAGGAAAATTACCATCACAACCTGAGAAAATATGAAGAATGTTAGTGCAATCACCTTGAGGAGTGGTAGGAATCTTGAGGATCTTAAAAGAATTACTCAAAGGATGTCCAATGAAGAAGACAATAAGAAGGGGCTTGAAGAAAAAAGGGATATACCATTAAGCTCGAAGGTAAATGCTGAATTCCTAATTGTTGTAAAGGCTAATCATCCACCTTTCCCTAATAGGTTAGCAAAGTTAAATAATGAAGATAAGGATAAGGAGATTTGGGAGGCCTTTTGAAAGGTTTAGGTGAATATCCAACTATTAGATGTGATCAAGCAAGTTCTGAGGTATGAGAAATTCCTCAAGGAATAGTGTATGAGTAGATGGAGTTAAAAGGTAAAGAAATTATTAGGATGAGTGAAACTATTTTTGTAGTTTTTAAAAAGAAAATACCTCCTAAGTGTAAGGCCATATGCATGTTTACTATTCCTAACAAATTTGGTAACACTAAGATTAAACAAGCCATGTTAGATTTAGGAACATCAATTAAAGTTATGCCTCATTTCATGAATACTACTTTAAATATACGCCCCTTAAAAGATACTAGTATTACCCTACAATTGGTTGATCGCACTAACGCTTACCCAGATAAGGTGATTGAGGATGTGATTATGTAGTAATTGAACTAATATTTCTTGCTAATTATTATGTGATTGACAGGAATAATGAAACTTCCTATAACCTAATACCTATCTTACAACGGAGACTATTTCTTAACACAGCCCAAACTAAGATAGATGTTTAAGAGGGTACCCTCACGATGGAATTCAATGGGGGAAGTTACTCATTTCAATATTTTTTATGTTAGTAACACTCCCATATTGACCATTCTATTTTTACAATTAATGTGATTGACCTTTTAGTACGAGAAGATTATAAGTGGAAACATACAAATAAAAAAGAAGTGGTTTCATCAAAAAAGAAGAGCAAAACTTTTAATAGCACGTTGAATATCATTGATCATAAAGTGCTTCTTTATTGAACTAGATATAAAATGTTTCCGTATAAATGTCATCCTTATTAGGTTGATCTTTTTGTGATAGTTAATTTCATTCCTTATGGTGCAATAGAGATTTAAAGTTTAAAAACAGGGAAGATATTACATGTAAGTGGTCATCACCTCAAGCCTTATCCTAACGAGGGTAAAATGAAAAATGCCAAAGTTGTGATTATTGGAGATCAAAATTTCATAACTTGATGAGGATAATATGGAGTTGAGACAATGACAATAAACAAAGGCATTGCTTGGGAGGCAACATAAGGGTTTCTTTACATTTTTGCAATTTTTTCTATAAAATGCTCAATTTCTTACATTTGATGTTACATTGGGGAGCAAGTAAGTTTTAAATGTGAGGGTGAGGATCTTAGTTTTCATGCATGTTTTTAAGCTTTTTTGTCATTTATGTGTGTTTCTTAGGTGTTTTGAAAAAATCAAACAAACAAACAATCATTTTCTCTTTTTCTATTACTCTTAATGCTATATAGTCATAATTGGAGAGCAAAATTAACTTGAAAAATTCATGGAAACTTGAGCATGTATTTTTTTCTCCTATGATTAGTAAATATACATTATCTTTAGAAGAGAAGTTACTAGTGGGTAGACACAAGCCAGTGAGCTATTGAGCCTTTATAGACAGACACATCCATATTAGTCTCATTATCTTTTGTTTATATGTGAACTTCATGACATGTACATCATAACTTTGCTTTGATTTTTCTATTAAAGACCAAATGTTTATCACATGCATTATCATGGAAATGATATAGGCATTCTTTTTTTATAAGCTACATTAGCAAAATAGTTTAACTATCGATATGATTTTTCCTTTTAATAAGCCCTCCTGAGCTTTATTTGCCTTTTCTTTCTACGCTAACCATATCACATGCCTTAAACCTAACCAATTTTCCTACCCAAGCCTTAAAGTTAGTGAAACATTTGTTGATTGCTGATGTTTATGGATGCACAAAAGTCTAAGGGTAGGGCTGTGCATATGTACAAATTAGTTATAATTGTTAGGATGCCATTTTAATTCTTATCAGTGAATTCCAATGTTGATGTAGCTTCTTTCAACTTTTACAAAAATTTTCAATTAAAAAAGAAAAGAAAAGGAAGAAAATTCTTTTTAAAGAAAAGTGTTAAGGAGGAAATGCAATTGTTTTGAAAAGTTAGTCATGACTAGTGTTTACTTCTAAAGATGTATGGAAAGGATTATTTGATTCCTATGTCAATGAGGGAGATGTAGTTTTCAATGTTCACTCCTTATGGTTACAAAGTATTGTTTATCATCAACTTTTGGGAGTGATTTATACTTTTTTTGGTTTAGATTATGAAGGTTTGAACTTGAGCTGTGTAATATAGTTTTTGCATTCATCATAATTTATGGTACCCAATTTGAGTGAATGTAGTTTTTGTGCTTGATATTCCATTGAGTGTTTTTTTGTTTCATTAGCTTTGATGGATTTTGTGCTTCATTACCCAAATACATCTCACTTTCACCCTTACCCACATTAAAACCTTGAAAAATCCTTTGATTCATGACTATGCATATGAGTCTTGGTGGTGGAGAAATGAAATGATATGCAAAGTTATGGAATATCTTGATTATGAATGGTGTTTGAGTGCATCTATAGATCTATCTTATTTTTAAAAACATTTTGTCAAATTCTACCCTTAGATTGCTCAATTTCTAAAGGAAATGAATGTTGATTGATCATGAGTAGAGGCATTAGATGTTAAGTTTTTCCTATGATTTTGAAAGTTACGTATCTTTACTTATAGCTATCTATTCTTGGGAAATATGAAAATTGTGAAAGTGTTTTGGTTTGTGACTTTGACTTTTACTGTTTGGCACGAGGACGATCAAAAGCTAAGTATGGGGGAATTTGATGTGTGCATTAGCTTCTTAACATTTAGTGATTATAGTTATAAAATTCTTAAGATACTGATTTTAGTTCATATTTGGTATTAGGTACAAGTTTGACACACAAGAACTAAAATGGGTTAAAAGCACATTCCTTGAGCCAACATCTTGATGTTCAAACTCAATTCCCCTTGTGGAACAAGAACAAGATGGATTAGGGTGAGGATTGGGCAAGAAATTACAAGAAGAGCAATAATTCAGGAAGACCTAAGAAATACAAAGTCAAGTATACAATTGGAAGACACTTTTTTGGACTTACACGGTTGAATACACGGTCGTGTATCCAATCGTGTGTCTTCATAAGCTTCATATTTTTTTTAGGTTTCACAGTTGGATGCATGGTCATCCACCCAACCGTGCATATACTCAAAAACCTAGTTTTCATTATAAATTGACATTTTTGGGCAGCCAAAGGGACATGAATCATTTTTGGAGTAAAAAGGGCAATCTCTCTGTATTTAGGGATTGTTTATGCTATTCTATGTCTATTGATTTGGGAATGTGTGTAAGGATGATCTGAATGCTCTATTAGATTGTTTTTATTGAATACAATATGTAATTGTTGTGTTTTAGATTCATTTATAGCAACTAATGGTTTTGAATCGTTAGAGATAATGTAACATAGGTTAAATGACCTAAGTTTGTGTAGTTGTTGGCTAAATTAATTTGTTTTCCTAGTTCATAATGCGATTGCCCTACTAAATCTAGAGAGCTTGTTCTAGGTTGTTCGATAGCTTTGCCCCCCCACATTTAGCTTTTGGTCGTCCTCGAGCAAAAAGTCATTTTCAAAATCATAGACCTAAAAACATTTATTCATTCCCCATATTTCCTAAGAATACAAAATCATAGGCAAAGATGAATGACTTTACAAAATCATAGCAAGAAATCAATATTCAACATTTTTACTCATGAATAATCAACATTCATCACCTTCAGAAACTGAGTAACCTAATGGTAGACTTGCAAAATGTGTTTAAAAAAGATAGATCCATTTGTACACTTAAATACCATTCATAATAATGACATTCCATAACTTTGCAAATCATTTTATTTCCCCACCACTAAGGTTCACATACATAATCATGAATCTAAGGACTTTTGAAGGTTATAATATGGAAAAGGGTAAGGTGAGATATATTTGGATAATTTAGTTTAAAAGCCATTAACATTAGAGAAACAAGAAAAACACTCAATATATCATAAATTGCAAAAACCAATATTCATTCACAATTGTGTACAACACTACATAATGAGTAACTTTGCAATACATATGCATTTCCTCCTTGATAATTTTATTTAAACATTTTTTATTTCTCTTCTTTTCTTTCCTTTTCTTTTTCTTTTCTTTTTTGTGTGTAAACATTAAAAGAAACTAATTAACATGAGAATTTCAATGATAATACATAAATTGGCATCCCATCAATTATAGCCATCTCACACATATGCATACCCCCACATATAGAATTTTGTGTATCCATAAACTCAACAATCAAGAAATGCTTCACTAGTTTTAAGGCTTAGCTGAGACATTTGGTTAGGTTTAAACCATGCAATGAGGTTAGCACGAAAAAAAGATAAATAAAGCTCAAAGTAGGTTAACAAAGGAAAATTTGTATAAATGGGTAGGCTATTTGGCTAATATAGCTTGTAAAAACAAAGAATGGCTAATCATTTCCATGTTAATACATGTGATAAATTTTTTTAAAAATAGAAAATCAAAACAAAATCAGGATGTACATGTCATAAAGGTCACACAGAAACAAAAAAATACAATGATATTGATATGGATGTGTTTGTTTATAAAGGCTCAAAATCTCACTGGCTTTTATCTACCACTAGTCACTACTCTTCTAAAGATAATACACATTAACCAATTACAAGAGCAAAAGTACATGCTAAATTTTTCTGTGGATTTTTTTCTAGTCAATTCATTCTCTAATCATGACTATATATTGTCATAGAAGCAATAGAAAATGAGAAAATGTTTGTTTGTTTGTTTTATTCTCTCTCCCATTGTGATTGAAAACTTAAAAATAATTAAAAACAACGAACTCAAAAACACACATCTATCTAAGAAATAAATGCTAAAATTTAAAGGAAAAGAAATTAACTTCCCTTAAGTTGCCTCCCAAAAAGCGTCTTTGTTTAGTATCATTGGCTTGACTTCTGGTTTTCCTCTTCATGTGAAAAAATTGTGATCTTCGGGTGTCACTTGTGCTTCCTCCACTTGAGGTTCTTCAAGATAGGGCCTCATCTGATGATCATTCATATACATTGGCTTCCTTATCTTCAAATTTCCAATCTCTACTGAGTTCATGCACTCTAGAAAGATCTCGAATTTCTCTTCAACTTTTTCTTCTTTGTTCAGTTTCTCTAACCTACTAGGTAAAAGAAAAGAGTCATTTTTAACATTAAATTGGAATTCAGTATTTACCTTGGAGCTAAAAAATACAAAATTTTCTCCTTCGAGCTCCTTCTTAACTTCTTTGACACAAACAATTCGTTAAGTAATCCACTCAAGATTCTCAAACTCCTCATCATTCTGTAAGGCCTCTACGCTAACTCCCTTTAGGTACGTCTTGGGTTGATATAATTGTGTCCCTTCACCTTGTGAGGCTAGCCAGTTGAGAGCTTCCATTAATTGATCCACCTCGCTTGCCAAGTTTTGGATTATAAAACTTGTTTCCTGTTGCAATTGCAAAGTATTAACAATATAAACATTAACTAGTTCTTCTAGAAATGTATTTGAGTTTTATTGCAACTCTAAATCTTGGATGGTAGACCTTATATCTTGCCAAAATTGCCTTTTCTCATGCTGAAATTTCAAAGTGTTAGCAACGATAATATTAACTAATTCTTCTAAAGATGGACTTGAGTCGTAGTAAGAAGCTTCTAGTTTAGGCAGGAATTGTTGTGTATATTGCAAACTATCAAAGTAGTAGTTCTGATGGTTATCCCATCTATAACTAAAGTTAGTATGATCACTCCAAACATAGTTATAGGATTAAGGATATGAGTTGTAGAAAAACTTACTTCTATCTGCTTTTTTAATAACACACAAACATGAAATAAAAAGTGAAAAGATCACAAAATAACTAAAAAGAAAAAATTGCAAATACAATAAAATAATTAAAATCAAGAACAAAAACTACAGCGCCACACTCCTCGATAATGGTGCTAAAATTGCTAGTAACGCATTGTAACACCACATAAAACAACTAGACCTATAACTGTAACAGTGGTGACTCTAGGTCGATCCTACAGAGAGTGTATGTAAAGCTTTTGAAATGAAATTAAAATGTGTTTAGGTTATAGGGGTTGGTTTATCAAACAAGAAAATAAAATGAAACTAAACTAGTAAAGACAAATTAAAGAAAACATGCAAAAATCATAATAAATGATAAATGCATTAAGGATCTAGTTCTTTAGTTCAAGCTCGATGTACACCCAATTAAACATATTTCGTTCAATCGTTATCTTCACATCTCTCTTTGGACTATTGATCATATGTTAACAACGAGCTCTGTTAATCAAGGTTTTTCCTTATATCATAGTTAATTAAGAAGAATTCATTAATTAACCCTAGCTATCAGATAACATAGGAGACCCTCTTTAAGTTTAGTCGGGCAGTCACCTTACAAACGAGAAAAACAAACCAATCTAAACAATATCATGCAAGCTTGGACCATTTAACCTAAGTTATATTGTCCCTAACGATTTAATATCGTTTTGTGCGACATACGACTTCAAACTTGACTATTACGTATCGCGTTCAAATTCTAGCAATGGGTTTTCATGAAAAATAATTCAATAGAGCATCAAAAATGATTCCCATATAATATCCAACCAATACATATAAGATAACATTATCAATTCAAAAAGAGAGTAAGAATAATAAACATAATGAAAAATATGCTTAACCAAGTTCGTCGGCATCGATTTTACCTCTGAACTGGCATTGAGACATATAGCCCTTCATCTTCTCCGTGGCTCTCCAAGTATAAGCCAAGAACACCTTTTTTCTCCATTCTTATTGAAACTGACCAGTAAATCAAGAAGAATCAGCTATTGTCCACTCTCCTTCTTGGAGATCGAAGATAAAATGAAGAGCCAGTTGTTGTCTCTTTTTCTACCCATCCTCTCAGTTCTGTCTTGTTTTTATTTTGATTATTGTTTCTTCCAGCCGAAACCTCCACCTTATTTCTCCAATCAAGAAACTACCTGACTTTTCCTTAGCATTTGAATAAATGACCATGAGTGTTCCTTCAGCTCATCAATTTTTTAGAAGTTTGAGTTTTATGATAATATTCATTGGTCCATTTAGTCTAGAGTGCCTCATTATTAATAATCAATCTCCAGGTTCATTTTGCAACTAGGATTAATTGATTCATTTGCATGGATAACACCCTATTCCACCTTTTTGTTTTCTCCAACATAGTTGTTACCACTTAATTTTTGAACCTTTTAAGTTTCCTGCATTTCTAATCCATAAAAAATTCTTAATTCATTTTTCAACTCTTTGTTGATATTCTTATGAAGAAAAAGATGAGTGCTCCAGTGAGTGTGTAGGTTCTTCATCACAGATGTGAAAAGTTGAAGCCTCCCTGCTTGTTATAATTTCTTACTCTGGCATGCATTGATTCTTCCCTTGTAAATCTTTAGAAGAACTAGACAATCTTGATATCTTAACTTCTTAGAAGAGATGGGAACTCCAAGATATTTAAAAGGAAGGTAGTCATTCAATCTAATAATCATCCGTAGTCTAGAATTGTTTTTCATATTCGCGTAGAAATAAATTTTACCCATTTGTTGGTTGACACACAATCTTGAGAACCTACAGAACAGCTCAAGAGAATTATGCATTATTGAAATAGAATTTTGATCAACCCCATATAACATAATCAGATTATCTACAAAGCTTAGGTAAGTAAGATTTAACTCCTTTCATTTATGATGAAATTTGAATCTAAAGCTTCTTTGTGTGTTCTTCATAATCAACCTAGTTTATACTTGTGGTTGTTTATGTTTGTCATTAGGTTTAGATGTTTGCCAATCTTAATCATATAGTGAATCACATGGCATCGTCAACATGTTCATATACTTCGAAATTCTCACATTCATATAGGTTAATGTGTTTAATAAGTTGTCAAGAAGATTTTATAAGTTACAATCACCTAATTCATGCCCTTTTAAGTGTTTTTGAGAAAAGAATTAATTCTAAATCGATTAAGCAGTGTTTTATTTTACTTAAATTGACTTGTAATGATTCTTTCTATTGTTTGTTTAGTTTTAAGTTTGAGGAAGAATGTGAATTCTCCTATCTTGTTCATTTAAAATCTTCTACATGTATAATTTAAATTTTTCATTGACAAAGTTTTATTAATAATTTCAAGAATTATACGACCAACATAAAATTTTC
>JANIPM010000004.1:42758068-42771690 GCA_027478405.1 Erythroxylum cassinoides
GCTGCAATCCTTGGTATAAATTATTTTTGACCGGTTTCCAAGGATCGATCTTAGGATCGAACGATGAGCCGCGATCAGTCGCCACGGTGAACCTTTTTGAAGGCGTCTTCGTCGCGGCAAACTTCCCTTTGCTTCCACGCTGAGATTTCTTTTAAATGCAATACTTTCTATTTTCTTTCACATCACTCTCACGCGACTGTCTCGAATGGTCTTCTCGGTCTCAAGACCCGAGGCAAGTATCTGTTGATGTTCGCATCGATTGTTGGACTTCGAAAACTGGATCCAACACCACCTCTATAAGTTTTTAAGGTAAATTTTACAATGCACTTGACACGCTATGTCAATTTTGGCATCGTTGACAGGGAGTGTGGTGATTTAATTTTCATTTTTGATTTTAATTGGTGCCTTATGTATATCTTTGTTTATAGTTGTTTATTTTTGTTATTTGTTAATTTTAAATGTTTGTTTTTGTTAGTGTATGATAGTTACCAGATCTCCTCTTAGAGAACTTGAGCAACTTGATCTGAAGATCGAGAGAACATTACGGAGTTTACAAAGAGAAGCAAGAACAAATTTGGAAGTAGAACTAGAATCTGAATCCAAAGAAACAATGGCAAGTTTGAGAACACTGAGGAAGCTGGTTGCACCAGACTTAACTTAAAGACCTTTATGCGTTACATTTGAAAATTTTATTGAGCATGTTACTTTTAAGTTAAAGTATGGACTAATACATTTGTTACCTAATTTTCACGTTCTTATGGGTGAGGATGCATAAAAACATCTCAAGGAACTCTATATGGTTTGTTTGAGTATGAAGCCTCTAGAAGTGACAGACGAGTAAATCATGTTGAGGGCTTTCCTGTTCTCACTAAAAATTGAAGTGAAGGATTGGTTGTTTGATTTACCTGCTAGGAGTGTGAATGCTTAGATAGAGATGAAAAGACTATTTCTAGAAAAAGATTATCCAACATTAAAGATAGCAAGTATTCAAAAGGAAATTTATGGTATCAAGTAGCATAATGGATTGGGGGTATTTGAATACATATCACTTCCCTCCCTTGGTTGAAAATCATTAAGTGAGTTCACTTGTTCTTCCCAATATACAAAAGGCTCATAAGAATAAGATCAAGCATTAGCTCTATGACCATAAATTTCATATATACCATATATCTCTTGATTTGGAACATTTTGGGGTAGTCTTGTAGTTAGCATCTTTACATGCCTTGTTAACTCAGCTAACTACATAGCTAGTTCTTAATTTAAGCTCACTTTATGAACTCTAGCTCTTCTTCCTGTTATGCTCTTTTGTTGAGAATTGACCCCCAATATTTCTAAAATTTCGTACATTTCTTCGACCATTTTCTCTCCCACAATAGTGTCAATCCATCATAAAAGAATTGGTTTACATAGGAAGTGGAAAATGATGGTTTCCACATTGGATTAGCAAGAGTTTGAAGTGTTCCCATGTCTTATAGAATGACTCTCCCTCCATTTGAGTGAAAGTAGCTATCTTCGTCTACAACTCATAAGTTTTTTGCTGGGAATAAAATTTTCCAATGAATTTGTTGTACACATCATCCCATGTAGTCAATGAACAAGTGGAAGGGTCATTAACCATGCCTTGGCCCGATCCTTTAATGTGTATTGGAAGCATCTCATTCTGAGTTGATCTTCGCTTAAGCCATCCAATGGAAAGGTTCAAAAAGTGGTATAAAATTATAGAATGAAGTTTAAAGGGTCTTTATTGGGAACCCTATAGAAAGATGGAAACATATTATAACAGATTCTCTTCAATTCATAATTTCTAGCTACCTCTCCCATTCGTATACATGAAATGGTAGTGCCAATCACCGGTTTAGCATACTCCATCACTAGCTGCCTTTCACCTATCTTTTGGTTGTAAACTTGATCTTTACACTTGGGTTCCTCGTAATTGTCTTCAATGTCGTCTTGAGGTCTTCGTATTTGATTTACATTATCAATAAAAGGGATGGGTTCACTATCCATAGATCTCCTTCCAAGCATAAACTAATTGAGTGCACTTCCTTGAGTCCTCTTACCTAGCTTAAACTAACTAAAGGCAATGCTAAATTAATAACAAAACACATAATAAAACATGTTAATAAAATAAGGCAGTGTTAAATTAATAATGAAAACTAACAAAACACGTTAACAAAAAAGCACAATAAAACATGTATGCATAAACAAACATAAACAATCAAAATCACTTTAGCAAAAAAAATTAAAATTAAATCAAGACATTAGACACCTCTTCGGAAACGACATCAAAAACTTGTTATGCCTAAATAAGTTCTAAAGATACCTAGGTTATCCTACTTGCAAGTATACGAGGTAGTTGTAGTTGATTACCTAACGTCGTCTCCCACGGAGGTAAATTTGATCCACTCAAATTAATCTTGAATAACAAATAAAAAAACATGTAATCCTAAACATTTTATCCTGATTTCTTGAGTGAAGGCTTTAAAGAAAATAAAAAATTAAACTGAAAAGTAAACTCATTCAACCGGAAGCAAAAACGAATACATTAATCGAAGATGAAAACTCTTGAGAATTAATTTCACTAATTTAATCTCTTACGTATGATTAAGGAGAAATGATTACATAGTTGTCCTATTAAAATTAACAGTTGGGTTATAAGATTAACTCCAATAATAAACTAAATCTAACTTTTGTATTCAACCAGTTATTATTTGAATAAATTATGGAAAATCAACTACTAATTACCACTTCAGTTAATATATTTCTAATTCTTAACTTAAGCGTCTATAGTTTCTCGTTCCATATTAAATTTCTCCTCTCAGTCCTTCATTTAATACTAAAATGATGTAAAGTCCAATGCTATTACATCCATTTAGTTCAGAAACTATAGCAACATAAGAAAAAAAAACCTATTCCCTTAATCATGCATATTTGACTAAAATTGCTACATTAATCCTCAAGAAAAAAAGATCAGCCCATCACGGAAATAACAAGATTATCATCTTCATATACTTCAATCTCATCTTGATCAGTATAAGAGAAGTATTAAAGTAACAAACCGAGTAAATAACTGAAATAAACTATCAAAATCTAACACAGTATGGGTTGGTTAAACTGTAGAATAATGAATCCAATAAAATAACAAAGAAACAATGCAACAAATAAGGAACAAAATAAGCAAACAAAGATCAGATGAGGGAGTTGTAGTGATCTCCTGCACCTCTCAAACTTCCTAAATTAGCTCTCACTTTCTGATTCTTCTTGATCCTTACCGAAATGATTAAAGGCTCACACTGTTTTCACCTTGTTGCTAGTTTCTCTCTGCTCACCCTACTCTCTCTATTTTTACGTCTCTTCTCCCCTTCTTTCTCTATCTGTTCTCTCTCTTCTAGTTTTTGGTGTGTCAGAATAGAAATGTAGAATGTGTCTGTACAGTAAAGTGTATCTCCACCGCCTCCCTTCTCTCTATCTATTTGTAGTATGACTCTAGGTTTAGGGTTTCAAGTCATGACCCCTACAGCTGCCACATAAAAAGTAGACAAATTGAAGGAAATATATGTCATAATGGTGAGTATGGTAGTCACAGGTGTAACTCATTGTCACCCTCGTGCACCACCACCGTGACTAAGCTTGTCATAGTGGTAACAAGTTAGTCATCATCATGATAAGATTTGTCACAGTGGTGACACCTTTAGTCACCACCTTTCTTTGTTTTTTCTTTTCCCTTCATGCAAAATTTATGTCAACTTTCCTTTCAACCTTCAAGCAAAATTCATAAAATAATCCAATTAACATTCATGCAATACTCACACCATTTTCACTCAATTTATCTTACATTTGAATCAAAACACATATTTATAACCAAAATCAAGATATGAAAGCAATTAAAAGCAAAATAAACTAGACACAACAATCCATACTCATCATTGTTAGCTAGAACTACATCGTGCGCTTATAAAAATAGACAATCAATGGGTGTTTATAGGCATCTGGATATTGGATAGCTTTCAAGCATCAATGGATGGATGGTTTGGAGACTATGATAGGTAGGGATTGCGATAGTTAGTTAAGCAACAACATTGTCAAGTGACATTGATAAATTGCAGCAAAAAATTAAAGGAGATGATTGGCAAAGGCTGACATAAGAGAGACTAGGCTAATAATATGCAGATGAAGGCCTGAGTTAAGGACAACTAGGTGATGACTAACTACTTAGGCATTGGGTGTTGGCGAGCAGTGGTGTTGTTAAGTGGTAGTGACAACAATGGTGGTTAATCTAAGTGAAGTGCATTTATTTCTTTGTTAACATGTGCTAGATGCATTTAGAGCGATATGAGTTAGATGAGTTAGCATTAAACCTAAAGCCATATGGACTGTCCATATGTCCACCATAAATTGATCATATTAATAAAGTAACTAACAAAAATAATGTTTAGACTTAAGCTGTACAAATTTTAAAGATTTAATCACTAAGTTAACAAAAATTAAATTTGAGTACTGAATTAGAAAAACTAAAAAATTAGACAATTTTGAATTTTTATATTTATTTGTAATAATACTTTTAATGTTTTAATTATCTAAAGAAAATAATGTATTAAAATTATAAAAATAATCATTTTATTAAATATTTGTTTAGTTATTTTTACACAAATATTATGTAATTGGTTGTTAAACATTGGACAAATTTGATATAATTACTAGCCTTAATTTTAATAACAAAATTTATTAAAATAATTAGACAAAAATTAGTAAAATATTCATTTTATTATAATAATATAAGACATTTTATATCCTATGAATAAAATTATTAGATAAATTTGTATAATTATGGTACCCTTCTATAATTTTGATAATTAGCATCAAAACCCTCCATCATCATCATCATTATACCCTGAAGTCCCGTGGTGAAGCAGGAAATGGGGGTCTAATAGTACGCAACCTTACCTCTACATAATAAAGAAGTTGTTTCTGATAAATCCATATGCATATGTGATAGGACAATAGTTATGCAGGTTAAAAGAGTAAATAAGTAAAAAAAACTAGCAATATAATAAAACCAAAATTTACAAATAAAGATAAAAATAAAAATAAAGCTACAAATACAAATGATTAAAAAAATAGTAGTAGTAGTAGTAGTAGTGGTGGTAGTAGTAATAATAATAATAATTATTATTATTATTATTATTATATTAATAATAATGAAGATACGGCAAAAAAAACCAACCGAAGAGATCGTAAGTGCATAAAAAATACCAGCATGAACACAAAGACGTGTCTAATTTGTAAGTGTATTGTTTCCGCTGCTGGTACATGTGATGTACCTCCCGGGATTTTCCTACATAATTTGTGCATGTAAAAATTGTTGATATGCGCACCATACAAGACGTGGTCCTAATGGAAGCTGAAGTGTAATTTTAACCATGCTTGTCAAAACTTAAACGTCCAAAGATAATCTAATATTGAGGCAAATAAGTGAGGTGTGATTTTAAATGAGAAGGCCTTTGTAGAAGGTTGAAGTACCCGGTTAGAAAACAAAATTATTGGACTTGTCAAAGATTAAAATGCCAGGCTAAAAAGTGGGGTACCAACGGGTAGTAGCAGAAGCAAAATTGTCAAGATGCTCGAGAAAGCTTGTGATACTACTCGTGATGTGCTAAGAAAACCCTACAAAAGTATAGGTACATTTATCGTTTATCGTGCATGTAGGCCTACATTATCACCTCTGCCTATGAGCTGCATGTATAGTATAACTGGTTACCCTACAGGATCTTGTTCAAGAGCTAAGTCCCATTACACACGTTGCGCTATTGGGTAGAAGAGATCCCAACCCAAGTTACTAGAGATTCAAGAATAATGGCCATAACCACTAAGGAGCAGGGAAACACAAACTCATATGGACATAGCATCCAACCTCGACTACAAATGGATAACTACGTGATTCAAAACCCACACAGAAGACTTCAAATATGCGTTAAAAAACAACTAAATACTCAAAGCAAAGATCACACTAACATAAATAGAATCACAAATGCAACTACAAGGATGGATGGCTGGAACTTGCCACCCCTTATCTCCAGAAACGGACGGGGCCACTCATGGAGATGGCCAATGAATATGGCATTATCAACAGTCATCAAGCTCACCCAGAAACTTGAAAAACTAAAGATAAAAGCGTATTCCTATATACCTGAATGATGTGGATTCCTCCTTGAAGACCAAAGTGATGCAGCTTGTCCTAACAATAGCAATGTAGAAATAGGACAAAGATGGGCAAAACACTACCTGATGGCCACTGTCATGTCTACCGAACTGAGTCCCTACGTCGACGACTCTCTTTTGGACTCCAAGAATATCTCACCTGGACTCTGTTCTAGAGTCCTTACTTGCTTACACCAATAAAACCAAAGACAGACAGTATATCATTCCACAAAGAATAATACCAATAAATAAGAAATAAATTTGAGTTATTCCTTAAGAAAACTAAAGAACAGGGTTCTTCCATCTTTCCAACTGCATTTCTTCCGACAAAGTCATGTCACATTCTAGAACTCCAATGAATAATTCCTACCAAAAACCTGCTTCTTCAGGTGATCCCAAAGTTCCTTTCAGACTTCAAGATCAAAACACATACGAAAACAAAATTCTAGAATTCTAGATATAACGAAATAAGTAGTAGTAGCTTGTTGCAGTTTTTTTTTGTTAAGTCAAAAAAATTTATACAGATATAAAGGTATGTACAACGTTAGAGACTATTCAAGAAGTGGTCTCTTAAGGTACAAGTAACAACCTCTAATGTTATCTCCCCACTATCCTATCCGTATGCACTTGTTGAATAAAGGGGCTTGGTTTCACAAAGGGACCTACTAAAAAAACGTAGAAAGCTACAACACACCCTTACATCTTACCCTCACATCTAGAATAATTATAGCACACCAATGCTCCACCATTTCCACATTAGAAAACCAACAGTGACCAGACATATGTTAACCTCCAACAAACAGAAATACAAGCCAATTTAGACAACATAAGCATAAGAAAACAGAAGCTATATTGCTAATGCTTCTTATCCTTCTACTTGTCTTGAAGGCATTTGAAGAAAAGAATAAATATTTCTTGAAAATCTTGGGAGACCTCCATGGGTACTGTCTCTTTGTTTTTGTGAAGTCTGGAGGAAATTGGGACCTCCAACTATCCTCCTGACTACTCATATGACGGTAACTCACATGCTGTTTGGCAAATGAAGTTCCTGCATTATCAAACTGTAGAAGATAAATGTTAGTGAAATAGACACTTTCTATTTGAGTTACCTCCTCTAGGTGTTTGAGCTTTGAAAGTCCATAACTTGGGAGATCACTGAGGCTCACACTTCCAACATCCTTGGATTCACCTTTGAAAGTTCTAGCATTCCTTTCAGCCCATATATGGTAAACAATAGTAGATAGAAGGATTGGGAAATTATTAGTGTCTGAAAGTCTTGAATGGGAGGCAATATCAGGACAGAATAGAAGGAAGGGTTGGCTGATTAGGAAAATGTAAGTGAAAGTGTGAGATGCATCAGTCCCAAACCAATTTAGAGAATGGACAGGTAAAAAACAAGTGGTCAATGGTTTCGTTTGCCAATGAACACAAGGAATAGTAGTTAGGAGTTTGGAGGTAAGAGAGTTTATCTCAGGTTTGTAACTTTTAAAGGAAAGCAAGCCAGAAGATAAAGATGCACCTAGGTATACTACCTTTGAACCATACTAGCTTGCGCCAAGGTACTTCCTTTAGAGGTGGTCTCAAGAATTTATATGCTGAGTCATTGATATACTATCTTGTGGGGCTAGCTAACCATTCCAGACAATCAGATTGGGTACTATTGGGTTGGTACAAAGGTGTCTTTAGGTTCCTAATGATCTCAATGGATGCCTCATGCCACCGCCACTCATCATGTTGATTAATTCTAAGACTCTGGCTGTCATTGGAAACTCTGAACCATTAATCTCTCTTGGTGAAGAGAAATTCTGCATTATTCCTCTCTGGTGCCATGGGTCCTGCCATAAAAGAGTAAATATACCATTGCTTATCCTAAATCTGAATTGGTTCCATATTTTGCTCCTCACATATAAAATTTTCCTCGAACTCCAAGAACTATTGTAGGTAGGTTGGGCATTCCGAAAGTTTTGCCATCTCAGGATGATGATATTCACCCCTTTTACCTACAGTGCCTACTTATCTACAAATAAAGTACAGATCTGTTTTCCTAATAGGACTTGGTTCCAAGTAGTCAAATGTTTCACTCCTAAACCTCCCTCCTTTTTCGGTTTACTAATATCACTTCACTTAACCTTGGCATAAGATTTCAAATCAGTCGTCCCAGACCAAAAAAAATTCCTAAGCTTAGTCTCTGTCTCTTTAAGGATGGAAGAAGGGAGTACAAAGTGGGTAGAATAATAAACTTGAAAAGAAGAAAGAACTGATATAACCAACTAGATTCTACCTACATAAGATAGACTTTTATGAGTCCATCTATTGATCCTCTTATCTATTTTGTCCAAAAGAGGGAGGCAATCCCTCGTAAATAACCGGCCTGTAATGAGGGGTACCCCTAAATACCGTATGGGAAGAGTACCTTGTTGGAGACCAGAAATAAGTTTCATTTGATGATTCAGATAGTTCACATCTGGAGATTAAAAAAAATTGACTCTTGGAAGTATTCATATCCATGCTAGAAAACATAGAGAAGGTATACAAGGAATCTAGCAAGGTCTGAGCAGATAACAAATCTGCATGACTAAACATCATCAGAAAACAAAAGATGATTGAGTTTGAGGCTTTGGCATCTCCAATGATATTTAAAAGAAGGGTTATTTTCTTTACAAGCTTTCAAATTTCTAAAGAAAACTTCCATACAGATTATAAAGAAGAAAGGTGATAAGGGATCTCTCTGTCTTAGACTTGACTTGCCTTAAAAAAATTTAGAGGGGATTCCAATGATAAGGACTGAATAGGAGGGAGTGGTTATGCATTCTGTGACCTAACCTAAGAACTTCGAAGGAAGGCCAACTACTTTTAAAACATTAAGAAGGAAATCCCATTGAATTGAATCATAGGCTTTTTGAAGGTGCACTTTAAAAGTACACCTCTTCTAATTATTAGAAAGATGGTAGTTCTTGAATATCTCTTAGGCCAACAGGATATTGTTCCCTATTCTATGGTTCTTAATGAAATCACTCTGATTGGGGCTTACAATGAGAGGAAGGATTTCTCGGAGTCTATTGGCTAAGATTTTAGCTATCACCTTATAGATCATGTTGCAACAAGAAATAGGTCTATAATCTAAAATTGTGGAAGGGTTAGCTTTTTTGGGGATGAGAGAGATGAATGTGGAGTTGAGCTCTTTGAGGAGTTCCCCATGATGAAAAAATTTTGAATGGCTATTGTGACTTCCTCTTTGATTATAGGCTAGGTTTGTTTGAAAAAGAACCCATTAAACCCATACGGGCTCGGGGCCTTATTGGGATGTAGAGAGTTGAAAGCCTCTCTAATCTCTTGAGCTGATACTTCAACAATAAGAGAATTGGAAAGGTTTTCAGATAGAGGGATAGGAAAAAGATTTCCCACAAACTCTTTAGAAGGGTGGAGAACCTTTTGAGCTCTTATAGTACCTTGAAAATATGCAAGGAAGTGATCTTGAATTTCTGTGAGACCTACAATTCTGTTCCCATTCCCACTTCTAGTGAGCGTTTGGAATTCCTATTTCTATTGTCTAGGAGTAAATTATGAAAGAATTTAGTGTTTCTATCCTCTTCTCGAAGGCAATTGACCTAGAAGATTGTCTATAGAAGGATTCCTGATTCTCTAAAGCTCTAAATAACTCACTAATAGCTGCGGATTTCTGAGCAATCAGATTATAGGATCCAGGTAAAAGCCCCATTTGATCCTAAAGGTGATTAAGATTTGCTTGGAATCTTTCTACTCTAGTGTTCACATCCCCTACTTGACTAGAATTCATGATTTTGAGAGCTTTTATTAACTATCTTTAGCTTAGACATTACACAATACTTTGAGTACCTTGAACTTGAGTGGACCATGCATCCTCGACTATTTGTAGGAAATTGGATTGAGAAGCAAGAAAATTAGAGAATCTGAAAGGAGAATTTCTCTTATGCTGCTGAACAATAGACCTGACTACTAAAAGAGAATTGTCTGAGATGTGAGGATTTTGAATGACACAGTAAGAACTAGGAAACTTGAGACTCCAAGTCGAGTTGATGAGGGTTCTATCCAACTTCATAGCAATGAATGAATCACTACTTTGTTTATTGTTCCAAGTAAAAGTTGGACCACTAGAGTTTAGATCAAACAAACCATTATCCCCTACAAACTGTCGAAAGTCACTCATCCCACTCATAGCAGAGGAGCTAGAGGGATTAGCCTCATGAAGAAATAATATTGCATTAAAATCCCCTGCAATAATCCAAGGGGATTGACCTATTGTTAGGGTTATGTTGGACAGACCAAACTAGAGGAGCTTCCAATGGTTGAGGTTATTTTCCCCATAGACACAACTTATTAGGAAAGATTCAGAATAGGTCCTAGGGACAGTTTCAGATGAATAAATTGGTCAGAAGCATTTTTGATTGAGCATAAAAGGTGATCAGGATTCCAGGCAAGCACAAGCCTAGCATTGGGAGAATGTTCTAAATTACTGTAATGGTTCCATCTAGGAAACCAAGAAGTGCAAACTTTATTCAAATAGGAGGGAGATCTAATCCTAGATTCGACTAAACAAACAAAAGAGACTGGGACTCTTTTAAGCCAAGCTTGAACAAGTAGTTGTTTACAAGGGTTGTTGAGACCTCTCACATTCCAAAAAACCAAGACCATAATCCAAAAAACCAAATCCCAACTCACAACCTACTTCTATTTCTTTCTAGTTTTCCAATTAGTCTGCACTGCTAATTCCCCCTCTTCCCCTCCGTTAGTACCAGGACTATATGGAACCAATTCAAAAGTTAAAGAGGAAGATATACCTACCTGATTACTATAGAAGTGTTGAGGGCCTCATTATCTCCACTGAATTCTTCTTATATTTGTAGATTCAGGTTCAAGTTTGAAGGACTCCCTGCTGAGATTGTTTCTATACCTTCTTACTTTGTCATCTTAGGAATATGTTCCTGTTGTGGAGGTCCTTGCTCCTTGTATGGCTTGGATGAATTCTCTAGTACACGAATATCCTCCTAACTTTGATATGTTATCTCAGGGTTAAGCTCTGGTGTTGGGCCCCAAATTTTTATTTTATTTTAATTTATTGATGTTATTAAGCATGAATGGTGCTAATTGTGTGATTTATGGCTATATTGGGTTCAATTGGAAGTATTAAGGGAAAATTGAGACTAAGTGAGTGTGTGGTATAATTGGGAATGGAAGTGTAGAATTGTTTGAGGGCATTTTGGGAAGATTACTTAAGTTGGAGAGGTAAGGTTTTGTTAGGAGGGGTAAAATAGACTTTGCCCATTCCATTTAGGCTTAAGGAAAGAAAGTAGAAGTAAAGAAAGGAAAAGAGTGAAAAGAAGAAGAAGGTGTCGTTGGTGGAGCTTAAGAGGAAGAAGAGAAATTAGGGCTTTGCAATTCGTGAGGTTTTCGACGGATTTGAAGTAATTTCCTGGTAAGTTTAGCTTCATTTCATCTTGTTTTGGTTAAATTAAACCCTAAAATAGCTTGGCATGAGTTAGAACCAATTGTTTAGAGGTTTTTGAAAAAATGGTAAAATTTCTTTGGGTTGCTGATCTTGGTGTAGTTGTGACTAATTTTAAGGTTGTAATGAGTTAGAACTAAAGCTTAGGACTTGAATCAAGGTTCAGATGTGTTGCATTTACAAAATGGGAGGATTGTGGTTGGAATTTGTAAGAAGATCGGGTTCGGGAGGGGTTCCCAGACCCGCACGTCGTGATGTGCTCAGGAGCACACCGCGGCGTGCGAAGGTGTGCACACCGCGTGCACATAAATGTGCACGTCGCAGCGTGCGAGAGGGGTGTACGTCGCGGCGAGCTCCAGTTTTTCAGCACAAATGCATTTTGATATTTTGGGCATAACTTTTGCGGTAGATGTCCAAATGAGGTGATTTTGGATTCGTTGTGAACTAGAGCCATAGGGCTATAAGTCTTATGAAGGATGGAAGTTTGGAATTAGTCTCTAAAGATCTAAAAATTTAGATGGAAGTCGAGTAAAGATTTTTAGTGTTAGTACTTTTGATTTTCGAAGCTTATTGATTATTTCCTTTGAATGTTGTTTGATTGGGAACTTGGTTTGTTATAGGAAACCAAGCCGACCTGATCCAATCGCAAGAAGAAGGACAACAGTGAGCTTAGATTATCAAGCGATATTAGGTGGGTAATATATTTATGGTTGTTGTGTGTATGGGCAATTTGTCCTGCTTGCTTGCATGTATGCCTGAAATGCATTGTGATTGTGATCATGCATTGCCTATGAACCATTATGGTATTTTGCATGAATGGAAAGCATGAAAAGTATAAAAGCTTTGATATAATGATTTGGACATGAAACAAATGATTATGTGCATTGTTTGGGCGAGAGAGGAACGTTTCGTTAGTCACGTGCACGTCAACATATAGCCTTCTCCCAGATGCTCGCTTGAGGCCACGAGATCCTGAGAAATTAGACTCGTTTTGTTTACGGTTTAAACTTCAGTTTGTCTGTTTTGTTCCACGGAACTCTCGATCCATTTGTGTGCATTGCATTATTGATTTCTTAGGTATGATACATAATGAATTGCTATATGGTGAACTAAAAAATAGCATGACTTATTTTGTGATGATTCTGCGTTGATAAATGTTGAATTTCTTATTACTTGCGTATATAAATATATGCATATGGTTGAATGTGTGGCTCGTTGCCAATGGCTATAAATGTATATGCCACTGAGCTTCGCAGCTCACCTTATTATCTCTCACTCCTCAGTGCAGAACGAGAAGATCGTGATCCTTGCAAGGTATCGGAAACTCCAAGATAGTTAAAAGCTTTTGTACTAAGTTATTATTTTGGATAGCTCATTAAGTACATCATCATGGAGCATCCTTTTGTATTTTGAATTTAAACCATGATATGTATTGTCCCATGTTAAGAATACTTGTTAGATTTCTTCGAATTGTAATGACATGAAGTTTCTTTGTTTAGAGTCGACACTCCATCATTCACTCTCTCGACTCTCATCCTTCAACCATTTTTCATGCTTCATTGTCGCTCTTATCAATTTGTTACTGCTGCCATGGATGCTAAGGGTGTGTCTACAGTTGTGAGTGCACCTGAAGTGATGCTTGGCTAGGCACCATCTCCTCTTAAAGATGTAGTGATGGTTTGAGTTAATGGGCTTCAAAAGGGGAGTAGTTCATTTGTGTTTGACTACATTATTATGAACTCCTGAGTTAGAATTTATGCTTTGTAGTTGGAATTTCCTGATTATAGTTTAATCAAGTTTGAACTATGTATTATTTTATGGATTGGTTGATGTAGAACCTTGAGCTTTAATATATGAAGTTTCATATGTAGGAAAATCCCGGGGTGTTCATCACATGAACACAGTGCGGAATTTAAAATTTTGAGTCCCGGGACATTCCTGA
>JANIPM010000004.1:42867839-42878738 GCA_027478405.1 Erythroxylum cassinoides
ACGTTCTGTTCACGGCTGCACAGGACCGCTATGCGGGAATGTGCAGTACGTTCCGTTTTGGACCGACCCAAACCATTCTGATGTGTTATATGCTTTTGTTTTGTTTCTAAGTGTGATTGCATTCATAATTTAAAAAATGATTTATGAATTCTTTGATAAATTGTGAAATTGAGAAAAATAAGCATTTTGATGAATGTTTATACTGTGAAAAAAATTTGAGAATTTTGAGAAATGAGCAATTGAGGCTTTCAACCGTGAAATTTTGAAATTGTTTATGAATGTTAATTGTGAATGTTTTGAAAAGTTGAGAAGTTTAAGAAAGAAGCACTTTGTCAATTTTTAATGTGGAATTTCTATAAATTGGCAAAAGTTTTGAAAGAATATTTTTGCTTATTGTTCAATTTATAAACATGTTATCCACGAGCTGTCAAGCTCACCCCCTTTCATCCCCATCTCCAGGTATTCGAGCAGGAGATCGGATGAAAGAATGTCAAGACGTTTTATTCGATTTTGCATAGCGTGTATTTTTGTGTAAAGTTGGATTTTTGGTATTGATATTATATATGGCTTGAATTGCCATTAATGTATTACAAGCATTTATTTCAGGATGTATGTGAATTATGAAATTGTGTATATAATTGAGTATGATGTATATGAATTCTGGAATTGTGTATTGAATTGAGTTATGAATGTGACTGTATATAAATGGGTTTGGTTGTGATATGGATTCCGGACGGGAGGTCCGATGATACTGATGTTTGAAAATTATTGAAGTGTTATGGCTATGTATGCGTTTGTTTATGATGGGATTCCGGACAGGAGGTCCGATGAATTGTGTGAATTGGTTTGGTATATAGAAGTGAGTTTAAAGCCATTTGCAGGTTTTTGGGATTTTTAAAATACAGCCGTTATGCTGCCCAATTTTTGGTTCAAATAAAGATAGAATCAAATGCATTTTTGTGTATGGCTTTATTTGTGTATGAGTCATGGGTATATGGATATGTGTGTTAAGTGTCTATTGGCAAAAGAAAGGAATAATAAGATTTTTGTGTAAATTAAAGGTTATGATTTGAATATGAAGAATCAACTATATTGAGATTTGATTGAGGATGACTTTCCAAAAGGGAAATTATATTGTTTAGATTTGTATGAGATCAAATAAAAATGAAAAGAATGAAAAAGAAAAAAAATTCATACCGGTTTTGGATTGGTTTAGCCTTTGGTTTCCAATGCGACGCTTTCTAAAATATTTGTTCTCGGATGTCGGAACTTTTGTTATTCGATTTGCTTTCATTTCGCTTTTTGCCTTTTGATCCGATTTGGTTTCCACTTTTGGATTTGCTTTCGATTCTTTCGCCTTCTTTGTCAGTCTTTCCGTCTTTCCGGTTGGGGTCCGGTTTCGAGATTGGGTCCCAACAAATTCTCTTAGAATTTATACTTGATTTCTTATCGATGATATAAATAAACTTTAGAAAATTTAGAAAAATAGAATTATAAGCTTTCAAAATGTTAAAATGTATTGAAATAAAATTTGAAGTGAAGAAAGTAATTTGATTGTTGAAAAAGGGAATCACAAACTACAAAAGATTGCTAAATAAGACAATAGTCGTGGGTGTTTTCCAAGTATTTTTTGTAAACCTCTATTTTGATATAACAAAGGTAAATTTGCAATGTAAAGAAAGTTGAAAATAGCAAAATGTGTTTAAAGTAGATTAATAACTTTGTCTGGAGATTGATTTTTTTTATACTGTGATTGTGTTGGTATCATAATTGTCTCTCATTTATCATCCAAGTGCTAGTGAATTCCTCTCATCCTTAAGCAGTTTTTTGTTATTGTTGGGACCTTGCCCTTACGAGTCACATACCTAACGTTCTAAGTGACATCTGACGCGCATCCCACAAAGGTGACGTGCCTACACCAGTCAAACATAAAAAATAAACTCATTTCTCCTATTTCAGAATAGATTTTGGGAAATTTCAAACTGGAATTACAAATTGACTTCTTCAAAACATTTATTCCACATTGTCTTAAGCTTCTAATGATACCAAAAACATTCAATTTGGTTCAGAAATCTAAAATTTATAGCTCAAACATTTTCGGACTATTATTAAATTGAACAGTACACTATACTCAACTTCTATCCAGAAATTGAAAGTTTTAGAGACTTAAAATTTAATTTCTTTAGAGGATTTGTAGCTCTATGTCTCTAGTTTATTTATAAACAAGAATAATCTCATTTGGAACTCTATAGATCAAGATATCATCCAAATACCGAAGTATTTTCAATGAAATATCCAGTTCATGCTCTTCCAACTGATACCGTTAATTTGATTCAATTGATCTTTTTCAAATCAATACCAAAAGCTATAAAGTTTTATGTAGAGATAGAGAAATGTGTTAAGAATCCATTGGTTCAAAAATAAGGTAATTTGGAGGTCGAATGACAAAGTTATAGCTAAAAGAGTGGAATATGTTGAGGTATGGGGAGACCTGCGGGTCCCGATCACGACTTGCACGAACGTCTGCAGAGTCGCGATCGTAACTGTTATTCTTCCTCTAACTTGTTTTGGTAAAAAAGGCATAACTTTCATTAAAGATATCAGATTGAGGTCATTCAAAGACTGTTTCAAAGAGGACTTCTAGACCTACAATTTTCATGAAGACTCTAAAAAGATATTTTGCCTCCAAAAGGGTTAAAATTTCAAATCCATGTAGCTGTCCTGAATATCCATCCTATATAGCATCACAAACTTCTAATGATCATATCTTTTAACTCTGATATCCAAAAATTTCATACTATATAGCGTTGGAAAGCTAGAAAGATAAAATACAACTTTTAAGAAGACAACTTTGTTAAATTTATCCTAGATTAATACAGCATTTCCCCTAAAGTCAAAACACACATTTTTACCCTTGTGGAAAACTTGAAAGTGAAATGAACAATTTGGAAATGTCATCGACAAAACACAATCATGCTTCATTAACATCAAAATATAAGAGTTTTACAAAGCTTTAATAGGAATTTCGAGCCACAATACATCATAATCCAAAAAGACAAAGTTTACATAACTAGAATTGCTCAAAATGCGACTAAAGCCTTGTTTTACAAAACTAGCTTAAAATACAAAAGTATTCATAATCGGAGTAATGCCTTGACTCTTGGTTACTTGTTCTCATGCTTTTCACCTAAAGATGGAATAGAAATGGAGGGGTGAGCTTAAAACTCATGGGTAACAATTTATAACAGAAAAATAAGCAAAACCTTTGAAATTTTCATTTTCCAATACAAGTTCTAATTAAAATCATAAAACGTATCGTTCTCAAATTCTTGACCATAATTCACAAATTACAAATCATGTATGTATCAAACTTATTGACATATCATAGGCACATAAGCACATCAAAATGATTTTGATAGATCCATAAACATGACAAGCTATGCATTTCCACACAATGGTCCTGTGTAGTCGTAAACTTGACGTACTATCGCAATCTCACATAGTGATTTTATGTAGATATAAACTTGAGAGAGTCCATGAAGAAGCTCTGTGCTACTAGCGGGTAAGCGGGAGAAGCCTTTAACTTGGTCAATATGCAAGTGACATTTTTTAATGGATTACACCAAACTCATATAACATATGATTCATGAATTGGAAACAGTTTGCCAATATGGTATATTTTGGAAACTTTTTTTTCATGAACATGAGATATTTTGAAAATCATTTCCGAAAACATGATTTCATAAACATGTTATCTTTTCAAAAAAAATTCATTTTCAAAGTCTTCTCACAAATCATCAATACAATTCATATATCAAACATATAACAATTTCTCAATTCATTCAAGAAGCAATAAATCAACATTTATGATGCAATTAAAATCATTAAACTTTCTTGATTTAAAGAAAACATTAGTGGCTTATTTACACTATTATAAACAAGTACCCACCTTGAATTCCTTGCTTATGAAATTGCTAAAAATGTCTTTCCTCTTGCTCCTCTTGACTCTCTTGATCCCCTTCTTGATTTCCTTCATAAATGATAAAATTCCTATTCAATAGGAATTCAAATTTGAGAACCCATGAAGCACATTCACTAAAATTGATTCTAGATTGCTTAAACCCATGTATTTTCTAAACTTCAAGAACCAAAACCATTCCATATATCCAAAGTATAAAAATTAAACTTACCTTGAATCTTCACCAATTTATGAGATTATTGGCTCTAAAGAAAGCTATTCCCTTCCTCTTTCTTTTTCTCTTCTTGAGCAATCTCAAACCCTCTCTTTAAAACTAAAAAAAGATGAAACCTAGCTTAACACTCTATTCTTTTCTCTACTTCACCAAAACCTTTCTTGCTCACTTTTTGTTTTCGTATTTCACTTCTTCTTTCTCTCCTTTTTTCGTTTTTCTCTTCTTTAGGAAGAAGACAACACTTCTTCCTTCCCATTTTACCTTTAATGAATGAGAAAAGTCCACCTTGCCCTTCCTTTAATGCCTTATTGTTTTTAACCGTAAGTAAACTACCTAAAATACCCTTTTATGCATTCTTATCACTTTTAATTCAACTAACCCATGAAATAAATTCTACTAACATAAACAAAAAAAAATTTAACTCCCAAAAATTCACCTATCCAAACCTCATAAATATTTAAATTATGCTTAACTAAAGAAAAACATTATGGGGCCAACATTTCTCCCCCTCTTAAAAAAATTTCGTCCCCGAAATTCTTACCTGAGTCATCGAAAAGGTATCGGAACTTCTCCTTCATGGCTTGCAAGGGCTCCCATGTGGCCTCTTCTACAGAATGGTTCATGTGGCCTCTTCTACAGAATGGTTTCTCCACAGGACTTTTACTAGTTGAACTATCTTGTTCCTGGGGACCTTTTCCTTAATGTCCAAAATCTCTACTAGAGTCTCCTTATAAGTCAAATCATCTCTTAACTGAGCCTCAGCGTTCTGAATAATGTAAGAGGGATTTGATCTATATCTCCTCAACATGGAAATATGAAAGACGTCATGAATCTGTGATAATTTCGGTGGCAACGCCAACCTATAGGCTAGTGGTCCAATCCTCTCAAGAATTTCATAAGGTCCCACATATCTTGGGCTCAACTTGCCCCTCTTGCCAAATCTTTTCTAAGGAGATGTCTTAAGTAAGACTTTCTCACTGACTTCATACTCCATTTCCTTTCAGTGTGCATCAGTATGGCTTTTCATTCTATCCTGAGCCGTTTTAAGCCATTGCTAAACTAACTTAACCTTGTCAACTGTCATCTGAATCAACTCTGGTCTTATTAGTTTCCTTGCTCCTTCTTCATCCCAGCATACAGGAGTTCTACATCTCCTCCCATATAGTGCTTTATAAGGAGCCATCTGAATGCTTGAATGGTACGAATTATTGTAAGCAAATTCGACCAATGATAAATGCTCGTCCCAAGCTCCTTTGAAATCCATTACACATGCCTTAAGCATTCCCTCAAGGGTTCGAATGGTCCTCTCAGATTAACCATCTTTCTAGGGGTGAAAAGTAGTGCTAAAATTCAACTTGGTTCCCAGAGACTCTTATAAGCTTTCCCAAAATTTTAAAGTAAATCGAGGATCTCAGTCAGAATCTATAGAGTCGGGAATTTCATACGATTTCACTATCTCTTCAATATACTTCTTTGCTAGCATATGTAGAGAATCAATCTATTTAATTGTCAGAAAATGGGTTGACTTCGTCAAACGATCAACAATAACCCATATGAAATCATGTTTCCTACTAGTCTTGGGCAAACCCATCAAAAAAATCTATGGTTACTTGTTGCCATTTCTACTCAGGAATGAACAATGTCCCTCTTCATGCCTTTCCACCAGAAATGCTATTTCAAATCTCCGTACATCTTAGTGCTACTTGGGTGTATGACATAAGGCGCATTGTGTGCCTCATCAAGTATCTCATCCTTTACTTTCTTGACATTCGGGATACAAAGTTTGTTCCTTACAACCATAAGTCCATCATCCCTCACTACCACTTCAAATTTTTTTCCATTTTGAATTTCTTCTCGGAGCTTACTTAATTATGCATCCTGTGCTTGTAACTCCCTAACCTTCTCAATGAGTATTGGTCTCACTTTGAAAGTAGCAACAATACAATCAGGTTCCTCTTGTTTCAAACTTATCCTAAGCTTAGCCATCTCTTCCAATAACGACAGATAAACTGTTTGAACATGGGCTATTGAGGATTTCCTACTCAAAGCATCGGGCGCTACATTTGCCTTCCCTGGATGATACTCAATCAGTAGGTCATAATCCTTGATTAAATCTAACCACCTTCCCTATCTCAAATTAATTCCTTCTAGCTCAGTAAGTACTTGAGACTTTTATGATCAGTAAAAATCATCATCTGAATCCTATATTGTCTCCAAATTTTCAAGGAAAAGATTACTACTACTAATTCTAGATCATGAGTTGAGAAATTTAACTCATAAGGCTTTAGCTATCATGAAGCATAAGCTATCACCCTGTCTCCTTAAATCAACACAAAACCCAAACCCTTTCTTGAAGCATCATTGTAAACCGTATAATCCTCATCTCCCATAGGCAAAGTCAGAATTGGAGCATTTATCAATATATGCTTAAGCTCCTCAAAGCTCTTTTGGCATTCATCACTCTAGATAAACTTCTGATTCTTCCTTATTAACGTAGTTAGTGGAGCAGCTATCATGGAGAATCCTTCCACAAACCTGCTATAATAACCTGCCAGACCTAAAAAACTCCTCACTTCTTTCATTGTTTTGGGTGCATGCCACTTCATTACTGCTTCAATTTTTCTCAGATCAACATGTACCCCATTTTCAGAAATTACTTGTCCTAGGAATATCACCTCATGAAGCCAAAATTCATGTTTGCTGAATTTGACATAAATTTCCCTCTCCCTTAGTGCCTGCAATACTATCCTGAGATGTTTCTCATGTTCCTCTTCACTTTTAGAATAAACCAGAATGTCATCTATAAACACTATGACAAATTGATCTAGATACTCCTTAAAGACCCTATTCATAAGATCCATAAATACAACTGGAGCATTGGTCAATGCGAACGACATGAATAGGAGCTTTTAATACCTATAATGAGTCCTAAAGGTTGTCTTGTTTACATCAGAATTCTTGATTCTGAGTTGATGATAGCCTGACCTGAGATCAATTTTAGAAAAGACCTTTGCTCCCTGTAGCTGGTCAAACAAATCATCAATCCGGGACAGAGTATACTTGTTCTTAATAGTCACTTTGTTGAGTCTCCGGTAGTCAATACACATCTGTCAAGTTTCATCATTTTTCTTGACAAACAAAACCGGTGCTCCCTATAGTGACAAATTCGGTCTTATATACCCCTTCTCTAATAGTTCTTCCAACTATTCCTTAAGCTCCTTCAGCTTAGTTGAAGCCATTCTATAGGGTGGTATAGAGATGGGTATGGTATCAGGAATCAAGTCGATAACAAACTCGATTTCTCTCACTGGTGGCAAACCAGGTAAGTCTTTTGGAAACACGTCTAGAAATTTCCTCACAATCGAAAAATCTTCTAACTTTCCTTCGTTCACATCAGTGTCCATGACGTGTGCCAAAAAAACTTCACACCCTTTCCTCATCGTCCTTTTTGCTAACAAAGTCGAAACAATCTTGGGTGATGGTGTCTTTCTATCTCCTTTAAAAGTCACCTTCTCATCATTACCAAGATCAAACTCTGCCTCTTTAATGTCACAATCTAACTTTGCACAATATTTCTCCATGGCATCCATTCCCAATATCACATTTAGACCCTTAACTCCAATGGTAGCAAATCCACTACTAGTTTAGCACCCTCAAAAAATAATTCACAGTCCTTATACACTTGGCTTATTATCACCTTTCTCCCTAAGGGAGTACTTACAGTCAAAGGACTATCCATGGGCACTAATTTAACATCATGCAAAATCATACTTACAGAAATAAATGAATGTGTGGAGCTAAAATCAATCAGTAAATATACTGCAGAATTAAATAACTGAACCATACCCGTGACAATTTTAGGTGCGGTTGCAGCTTCTTCTCTGGTCATAACAAATACCTTGGCTTATGCCTGACCCCTTGGCCTTCTTGGAGGAATAGCCTTTCTCGCCGTTGTAGAACTGCCCGCCTCAATGATTGGCCTAGTTCCCACTATTTTAGCCCTCCTCGGGGCTTGCAATTGTGACCCCTCTTGTCTCGATATCTGAGGAAAGTCCTTAATCATGTGTTCCTTGTCCCCACTTCGAAAACTCCAAGTAACTTGAAGCACTCTCCTTTATGAAGTTTCCCACAATGCTCACATTAGGGGTTTGTGTATCTACTCCTCCTCGTCCTTTGAATGCCTCCCACATTTGAGAATTGCCTTGAAACTGTCCTTGCCTGCTTGTTCTTGGCAGGGCCACAACTTCCCACTTCACTTTGAGTGTGGTAACTCCTTGTACTCCTCTCAGGCGTTGGAGCACTCATCCCCTTCTTGGAAGACTGCTCCTTGTTCTTCCTCTTCTTATTCACTTCATATTTTATATTCTCCAATTTCTTATCTTGGAGTGTAGCATCTACTAACTACTGGTAGTCACAAAAGTTGTGGATCAGGACTTTCTCCTTGATCCCCAAATGAAGTCCTCCCTCAAACTTGCGGCACTTATCCTCCTCATTAGCAATAATGTGGGCCACATATCGTGACAACTAGGTGAACTTCAGCTCATATTCATTCACACTCATGTCCTTCTGTGTCAGATTTAGGAACTCCTTGTCCTTCTCTTAGATATAGACTCTCGAGAAGTACTTTCTCTTGAAAGCTTCCAAAAAGTCTCTCCATGCCAGTACTGGTAGTATGACTTGACTGTGGGGCACTGAATCCCACCAATGGAGTGCATCCCTCTATAGTAAACTGACTACATAATCTAGCTTCTCCTCATCCGAGCACTTTATCTAAATCAGGGCCCTCTCGGTCCTCTTCAACCATGCTTCAGCCTCCTCTGGATTTGTAGTCCCATTGAAATCCACAGCCCCATACTTGTGGAGCCTATCATACTACCCACTCCTCTCAACTAGAGTTTGCATTGGAACTTATGACCCTTAGCCCATGGCATATAAGAAAGCCTGAGCAAAGGCTTGAAAGAAATGCGGATCCATGGAGTTCACTAGGGGCATAGAAGGAGGCAGTGACACTCCATGCTGTACACTAAGTGCCTCAAAATTAAGAGCAGAATGTGTCCCCGAATCTTGTGGGACATAAAATTCATCCATGCTCCCTTAGGGAGAGCGAGATCGAGTCGTAGCTCCTCGAGTTCTTTTTTGAGGTGATATAATCACTACTTTAATATAAAACATTAAAAAACCTTTAGTTCATGTTTCATGTAAAACAACTTCAAATCATGTAAAACAATTTAAATCATATAAAACAATTTCAAATCAAGTGAAACAATACAAAAAAAATGCACGTTGTTCATTTAAAACAATGCATGTGATTCATTCAAAACAATGCGTGTTCATTTCATAGTTCAAAGCTACCCATTTCATGCCTAGGATACTCCTAAACCTAGTTGCTCTGATACCACAAGTGTTGGGACCCTGTCCTTGCGAGTCACGTGCCCGATGTTGTATGTGACATTTGACATGCATCCTACAAGGGTGACGTGCCCACACTAGTTAAACATAAAAAACAAACTCATTTCTCATATTTTAGAATAGATTTTGGGAAACTTCAAATTGGAATTACAAATTGACTTCTTCAGAACATTTGTTCCCTATTGTCTTAAGTCTCTAATGACATCAAAAACATTCAATTTGGTTTAGAAATCTGAAAGTTGTAGCCCAAATATTTTCAGACTATTATTAAATTGAAACAGTACACTATATTCAACTCCCATATAGAAATTAAAAATCTTAGAGACTGAATTAAAATTCAATTTCTTCAGAGAATTTGTAGCTTTATGTCTCTTGTTTATTTAAAAACAAGAATAATTTCATTTGGAACTTTATCGATCACGATATCATCCAAATACTGAAGTATATTTAGTGAAATATCTAGTTCATGCTCTTCCAACGGATACCTTTACTTTGATTCAATCGATTTTTTTCAAATCAATACCAAAAGTTATAAATTTTTATAGAGAGATATAGAAATGTGTTAAGAATCCATTGGTTCAAAAGTTAGGTCATTTGGAGTCGGATGATAAAGTTATGGCCAAAAGAGTGGAATATGTTCAGGTTTGAGGAGACCTGCGAGTCTTGATCGTTGCGATTGCGACTTGTGTGCGGGTGGTCGCGATGTTGCGTTGCGACTTGTGTGAACGTTGTTTGGTAAAAGGAGCATAACTTTCACTAAAGATATCAGATTAAGGTCATTTAAAGACTGTTTTGAAGAGGACTTCTAGATCTACAACATCCATAAAGACTCCAAAAAGATATTTTGTATTGAAGAGGGTTAAAATTTCAAATTAATTTAGCTATCCTGAATGTCCATCCTATGCAGCATCACAAACTTCTAATGATCATATCTTTTAACTCTGATATCCAAAAATTTCATACTATATAGAGTTGGAAAGTTAGAAAGATGAAATAAAACTTTCAAGAAGACAATGTTGTCTAATTTAGCCTAGATTAATACAGTATTTCTCCTGAAGTCAGAACACACATTCTTACCCCTATGGAAAACTTCAAAGTGAAATGAACAATTTGGAAATGTCATCAGCAAAACACAATCATACTTCATTAACATCAAAATATAAGAGTTTTACAAATCTTTAATGGACTTTTCAAGCCACAATACATCATAATCCAAAAACACAAAGTTTACATAACTAGAATTGCTCAAAATGCGACTAAAGCCTTGTTTTACAAAACTAGCTTAAAATACAAAAGT
>JANIPM010000004.1:43144663-43157188 GCA_027478405.1 Erythroxylum cassinoides
ATGAGCTCTTTTAGGTTTTTAAAGCATAACTTGAGTTATACAACTCCGTTTGAGGTGATTCTTGTTGCGAAACGAACATGAGGCATAGAGCTACAACTTATATGAAGAAGTCGACCTATGATTTTGGTGTTTAAGTAGTGTGCGCTTGCCACGAATGTGGAGTTTCAGCTAAGGACCCTGCAAGGTAATAAGCACAGGGCTTCAGGACTCGGGAAATTGGGCTCTAGAGACGGGTCCAATAAACGAGGAATTAGAGCAAGAGTGTTAGTGTGAAGTTTTAAGCAGTTGGGGTCCGGTCTCCGGATCGGGTTCCAACATTTATGGTATCAGAGCGCCGGAATTGAGATCTTACATGGGCGCATGTGTATAAGTTGCTCAGATAAGAAATTGTTAAGAGTTTGGGCTGGCCGAATCAGGGAGGGAAATGATAATTTTTCATTGGATCAATGGAAATGCGAAATAGTATATGGGTAATATGACAGAAAATGATTCAATGTAAGTGAAGTGCGGGGGAAAAATGCAGTGTATGGCATTATGGTGATATATCAAAGTGAACAAGTGGAATGTATAGAAAACAAAGATTATTATGGTCTTAAGAATATGAAATCGGAACCTCAGTGGGTACAAGCTTATAATTTGTGTAATGAGCCTTTAAGTTTTCTTTTTCCAAATCAAGAAATAAAAAGTTTGTTTTTGAATCAAGAGAATGAAATGCTTTCAATTACTTGAACAGTGTTGCTTTTCTTGCTTGTGATTGATTTGAAAAATGTGCTATATGTTTGATATGCAAGTTGTATGATGATTTTTTTTTTCTTATATTTCTAAATTGTGTGATGATTTTTAAAGCAATGGTGAATTGATACATGTAAGATGTTATGTGAAGGATAGTGGGAAGGATATATGAATGAAGGTGATATTAGCACAAGTCCTAGAAGGTTAAATTGTTATTATTGTGAGTATATGTATAATGACCCTTCATCATACACAGGTGAGAATATTAAGCACGTGGGTAATACATAGATATATATATATGTGTGGAGATGATAGGGGAAGAAACTTATGAATTAGTGAATAATTGTTAGTCATAGCTCCCATAGTCTAAAGTTTGAGGGGAAACTAGAGTATCATATGAGGGTGCTCCTAATGGTCACGTGGGAATAGATTGAGATTTTGTTAAAGATGTCATAATGAGAAACAAATTGATCTGAGAAGAATATTGTCTGGGGATAATGGAGATTAATGAATTGATAAGTGGTCAACATAGGATGAATTTGATGACGCTACCCAAGCATGTGTGACAATTAGTATGTTCTTTACTCCTTTGGGTTTTGGGTGTTTTGAACATTATGACCTTGAGAGGAAGATAGAAATTGGTCTTCCCGTGGTATTACGACTAGTTGGTAATAAATAAGTGATCATGATTACATAAAGAGTATAGATGATGGTAGCAAGAAACCCTCTTTTGAAGAAAAATTTTGTTAAGTTAGAATAAGCAGACCAGATAGCTTATATTAAGGATGACCAATGAACGAACTGAACATGAAGGAATATGTATTTTGTTTAGTGTAAAGGGGTCATATGAAGGAATATGGAGACACGAATTTGCTAATATGAGGAGTATGTACATTCTTGAGGAGATATTGATTTCGAATATGAGGAGTATAAAGGTTCATGTTATATCCTGTGTAAGTATGTTCGGGAGATACAAATCTATCTTGATGAATGTTTTAAAATCAAGAAGTTAAGTATGCAAAGAAAATTTCAATGTGTGAAGAAAGTAGTATAAATGAACACACATGAGGATGAGTCCAAGTGAAATTTGAGGAAATTCAAGGAATGGAGAAAATCATTCGCAGAAGAAAGTCAAGTAGGCAATTAAAAAGAAAGTGAGACAATGTACCTCGATAAGAATCAGTTATTTAAAGACTCACGAGGGTTAATAGAGAGGCATATGAACTTTGATAATAATTGCTTGAGTTAACAAATGCCTCATCGCACTATGGTATTGGAGACTAAGGAGATTCAAGATTCGAAGGTATACCAAAGACATTCGAAGAATTGAGAAAAATAGTTTGAATACATGGAGAAAAATGTGTAAAGCGTATGAGTAACGTGCGTAAAGAAAATTGTGAGGGAACTATGCTGAGGTAAATTATATCATAGAGATTGGGAGATTTTATAGTATGCACTGATGTGGTATAAGACAGTAGGTTGGAATCAAATGCAGCGTAACAAATTGATTTCATATGTATGGAGACAATTGAAGTCCTATGAGTTGACTATTTTGATACATGATTGAGAACTGCTACATTAACGAGTATTTTGAAAGTTTGAAAACAGTGTATGTACAGAAATATCTCCAATATAAGTATGCAAGTGCAGATCGAAAAAGTTTGAGCCAATCAATAAATTGGGAGAAGTAGTTATAAGACACAGAAGATCAATATAAATACCGAAGGGCCAAGATTGTTCTGGCGAGAAAGTTCAAGTGAAGCTAAGTGGTATATCAGATGCCTTAAGTAGAAATACGATATTGAGGTTATCAGAACTAATACAAAAGAAAACATAAAATAGAGGGTTTTGGTTTACCTCAAATTAAGGATTAAGAGTTTATGAGATTGAGGACAGATATAAGTGTCAAGTTTGAATGAGAAGAAGGATATAGGGTGAGTGAATAAGAAGTATGTGAAATCAATAAAGATGCTTGAGTTGAAAGAATTGAATATGAGACTAGTAATAGATAGAGTTATTCGAAGGATTATGATTATATAAGTGAGTGTTATACTGGTCAAGCTAGTGTTATGATCAGATGCATTGAATAGAGAAATTAATAACAGAATTCATAAATTTGCATATTGAGGTTAAATCTAGTACAGTGAGGAGTGTAGAATGTGAAATTGAATTTTAGGTAAAATGATTTGCCTCTCCAAGTTTGCCCTTCATTTTAATGTAATGCCCATTTACTTATTAACTCCTTAATCCATTCAATTTAATGCCTTAACTATCCTCTAATTTAATTCTAACTTTTCTATTCTAAATTCTAATTTCTACTTATAATTTTTAAATTATGACTAAATTATAAGAAAATAAAATAAATAAAAGAAAAGAAAAATTTTAGGGTCCAACAAATATCACAACAGAATTTTAAGGTACCAAAACAGAGCTTCATTATGTCCAAATATAATTTGATTATATCATAAATGAACTTAGCTTATATCAGAATTGAACATATATCAGAACATAAAATATGTTACACTACTAATCCTTTTTATAAAAGTGAGTAACAAGACCAAAACAAAAAATACCATGATTGGTATCTGAAATAGAAGAGAATAATGCCTCTAAATTAGAGGACATCGTAGTGTCAATTATGAGGGGACACCATAGTGTTAATAATCAGGGAACACCTTAGTGTCAAGTTACAAAAGCAGCTGCAAACCCTTCTGTGCATACCTATTTACCCACGAATAGGACTTGGTAGTTTTTAAAGCAATCTATTTCAGATTTCAGAATTTTATGTAAATGATGTAGTGCTTAACATATGACCTTATTATTTTGATCACACTTAACATGCCTTATAAATACAAACATATGCATTAATGCATGAATAAATATATTGAGTCATCACACATTATGTATATTCATACAATTAGAAAGTACTTCCAATACAATCTTAATTATCGCACTCTTCAGATAGTTGATGTTCCAGAATTATCACAATATCATAATCACATGATAGTGAAATAATGCATAAGTATGAATTCATTTCATTATGCTCAAATTGAAACTATCCATTCTAACTTGAACAAACTTTTCATGCCTTATAAACATAAACATTTGTAATAATGCATCAATGAATAGATAGAGTAATTACACTTTACATGTACTCACCTAAGTTCCCAATTCTCAAACATTCATAACTAACACATCACTTTTATCATTTAAAACACATTTATGTTCCTAAGTATTTCATTCCTTTAACAACTTATAAGTTCCAAAATTAGATACTTTGTTATCTAATAACACCTCCTTTAAGTTATTACTTCAATTAAAAATCTAAATCTTGTTCAACCATTAATAAACTTATTCTACATCAAATTGGGTTCATTTGACACCTTAATTAAGTCCAATTAAACCATTATAAAGTACCTTAACCTTATATGGTCCAACAATTGCCCAAAACCAATATTTTCTCCTTCCTAAGTACTTCCCATGACGTAGGAATAAGTCTTATAAATCCCACGATCGTGGGATGAGTGAATCGAAGGTTCACTCACCTATAGCCTCCAATTTATTTCCAAAACTTGACTTCTTCACTTCTATATGACACACCTTTACCAAAGACCGTCAATTTCACTTCAATTCTACCTTATTCATGCTTCAATACCTCATCAAATTCATGTCCAAACCAATTCAAAAAACATTCATTAACTTACAAATCAATATCTTCCATACATCAAAACTAAAGTAGAAGTTATCATACAAGGATCGTTTTCCTATCATTAATTTATCATCATCATAACATATATTTCATACCAATTCAATTATCGTAAAACTTGTAATAATACATGATATCAAGTTTAGTAATCCCTTACCTTATTAACTTCAAAGAACAATTCCAAAGGTTCAAGCCAACTAGACTTCCAAGCAACCAAACACAGCTCCGAAACCAAGGTGTAAATTTCAACACAAACATAATAATAACATAGAAAATAGCAAAACTTACTTCTTAATACAGTAACTTACAGAGATTCTGAGTGAAGATGATCCAAAATCAAGCAAAATTCCATAATTTGAGAGGAAATGGGAGAGTTTCAGTGGAGAGAATGAACAAAGAAGGAAGAGTTACAGCAAAAACTAGAAAATGCATAAGGTCATGCCATGTGTAAGATGACTCATCTTACTCTAGGGCCACTTGTTACATAAAGACACAAGCCATATGTCTTCTCCCTAGCTAGCACACATGTTTTTCTATAAATTTTCCAAGTGTCACAATTTAATTAGGCCACTTGTCACTCAACCAATGTTACCAAATGTCAATGCATCAACTATACCAAATGTCACTAATTCATAGGCTTAGTAATTTCAATTTTTATGTACTAACTTATCTTTCCACTTGAAAATTTTCCTAGTTCAAATGTACATTTTAATACCTCAATTCTCTTATGGTATCAATTAATTCCAATTCACTAAGTATGATCTATTAAACCAAAATTCAAATTATATGCAATTCTCAATCATGTCTCAATTTTTAACACCTATCATACATGTACTTTCATGAGCTATAACATTCCAACTAGGCTACATTTGGGGCCTTACATATCACCCATATAACACTGTGCCCCTTCTGACTCCATGGAATTCCTACAACAAAATCCATAGTAATCTTCTCCCACTTCCATTTTAAGATAGGGAGGGACTGCATTAATCCTACAGGCTTCTGATGTTTTTATTTTACTTACTGATAGGTTAGACAGTTAGAAACGAACTCTACTATTTACTTTTTCACCCCTCTCCACAAATAGTGTTCTTTGAGAGTGTGGTATTTTTTTTTGCTACCCAGATGCAAAACATAAACCAAGGAGTGAGCTTCCTCTAAGATCTCTTTCTTTAATTCTTCTACAACTGACACACATAATCTTTACCCCTTACCACTGTACCATCCTTTTTTATAGTAAAATCCATTCTTTGCCTAGTCTCAACTTTTTTCTTCAATTTCATCAATTTGTGGATCTTGTTTTTATCTCTTTATAATATGATCTACTAAGATAGGACGAACGTGAAAGGTAGCAATTAATGCTATTGAATTTGTCATATCCAATTTCACTCCTAGAGACCTCATTTCACGAGAAGTGGAAGATATATTGTCTTTAGTTGTGTTATCGAACTGGTAGGTCTCCTACTTAGGGCGTCAACTACTACATTAGCTTTTCTAGGATGATACTTTATCGTATAATCATAATCTTTTATTAACTTTAACCACTGCCTCTACCTTATGTTCAGTTCCTTCTGAGTAAACAAATATTACATTCTTTTGTAATCAATGAAAATCCTACAGAGAACACCATACAAGTAATGCCTCCATATTCTCAATGCAAAAACTACTACTTCCAATTATAGATCATGGGTGGGATAGTTCTGTTCATGCTTCTTCAATTACCTAGAAGTATAGGCTACAACCTTATCATTTTATATAAGTAATACCCTAATTCCTGTCTCGAGGCATCACTATACACTACAAATCCATTATTCCCTAATGGTAATGTGAGTGTAGGGGCTGTTGTCAACCTTTCTTTATATTCATCAAAACTTTATAGACAAGCACCTAACCATTTAAATTTCTCCTCTTTTCACGTCAACTTGGTTAGTGGATTTGCTATTCTGGAAAATCCTTCAATGAATTTCTTATAATAGCCTACCAAACTAAGAAAGCTCCTAACTTCTGTCATAGTGGTGGGAAGACTCCAATTAATAACAATTTCATTCCTTTGGGGATCCACACTAAGTCCCCCAGCTAAAATGACACAACCTAAGAAAGTAACCTTATCATGCCAAAATTGGCACATATTGAATTTAGCATATAATTGGGGCTCTCGTAGGGTTTGTAGTACAATTCAAAGGTGTTTTGCATGATGCTCTTGAATTCTTGAGTACACCAATATTTCATTAATAAATATGATCACAAACTTATCTAGGTACTCTCGAAACACCCTATTCATCAAATCTATAAAAGCATATGGTGCATTCGTTAATCCAAAAGGCATAACTAAAAATTCATAATGCTCGTAATATGTCCTAAAGACAGTTTTAGGAACATCTTCCCTGCAGACTTTCAACTGATGGTAACCTGATCGTAGATCAACCTTTAAATACACCTTGGATCCCTGTAGTTGATCGAACAATTAATTAATCCCTGGGAGCAGATATTGCTTGCGAACTGTCACTCTATTTAGTTATCTGTAGTCGATACATAACCTTAAACTCCCATCCTTCTTTTTCATGAATAAGACTAGAACCCCCCATGGAGAAGTGCTGGGTCTCACAAAACCCTTATCTAACTATTCCTCCATTTGCACTTTCAATTCCTTTAATTCTGCTGAAGCCATTCTGTATGGAATAATTAAAATCGGTTGGTTTTTGGTGGTATATCTATCTCAAACTCTATTACCCTATCTGGGGGTAATCCTGTAAGATCCTTCAAAAATACGTTGGGAAACTCCTTGACCACTAGAATATCTCCAAGTTGAATCTCGTTATTATTCTGTTCAATCATATAAGCCAATTATCCCTGGCATCCTTTATGGAGCATTTTATTAGCTATCATGGCATTCACGATACTAGTGGAAAGAACATTCTATAACTCACAAAATATCACCTCTAATTTCCCTAATTGACTTAGCCTAACCTACTTTTTAAAACAATCCACTGCCATACAATGTGTGGATAACCAATCCATTTCGAGAATAACACCAAAATCTCATATATCAAATATGATAAGGTTTCCTAGGAATTCCTTAACTCTAATTTTACTATCTATGAACACTCTTTTAGTGAAGAGTAAGTTCCCAGTTAGAATGGAAACTACTACCCCAACGTCTAATAACTGGGGCTTAACACTCAATTTGTAGAAAAAAAATCCATAAACTTGAAAAAATGTGTAGCACCAAGATCTATTAATGCATATGCATCATGATCAAAAATAGTAATCATATTGGTGACTACCTCTAGTGTGGCATCAGCCTCCTGCTGAGTGATTGCAAAAACACGGGCTTATGTATGAGGTCTACCTACCTTTCATGTAGGGGTTGCTCCCTTACCTGCAGAACCTCTACCAAATCTAAGAAATACTTGACCCTCTAGTCTGAGAACCTTGGTCGCCCTATCTGTAACCCCCATCTAGCTTATGAAGGTGTTGAAGATCCAACCACTGACTTCTCTACAGTGACTAACTGCAGACAATCTCTGATGAAATGACCCTCCTGACCATAATGGAAGCAACCTGTCATATTCATTCGACACTCACCTAAATGTCTTTTTCCACAAGTAACACACTCAGGCACTGGGGTCCAATTATCACAGGAGTCTCTGGGCCTAGTGGGCAACCCAAAAGATCCCTTGCTAAACGATCTGCCTCTATTAAACCTCCTGCGACCACCTCATCTTCACTTATTTTTCTTGACTGAACCCTGAGATGAACTAACTGGTGTATTGTGCTTCTATTCTGATCTTGAACTTTGAGTGATTGTTGTTGCATTTCTCTCCACTTTTATTGCAGCTTCAACTAATTCCCTATAGTGTGTCTGTGAAGTCGATGCCAAGTGAATCCATATTCTAGGACTCAGGCCTGTACCAAACCTCTTGCATTTCTGCTTTTCATTATCAGTAATAAATGGGACACTTCTGACAAGTTCTAAAAATCTCTTCTCATAATCCATCACTGATGTCGAACCTTTCTCTAGATAGAAGAATTCCTCTACCCTTGCATCCCTATAACTCTATAGGTAGACTTTTTTTGTGAACTCTCTCTGAAACTTTTCCCAAAATGCCTCATCCAAATGTTGTCTCTCAATGGTGTCCCACCAATCTTTAACTTTGTCCTTGAGGAGGAAAGTAGAGAACATAACTCTTTGCTCATTTGTGCTTCTGACAACTTTGAATATTTTCATGACCCGGTCTTAAAGTATGAGTGCACTCTCAAGATCTCCACTCCCGTTAAGAGTCTTCGCATCTAATTTACAAATGTATTCAATGGAGCATCTAGACGTTTCCACACTTTCACGTGACTGTCGCATCGTTGCGACAAGAATCTGTGCCATCTGTTCCGTATTAAAACTCACTCCGGCTAGTTCCACCGGCCCTAATGATTAGGACTGTGGTCGGTTCATGGAGGAACTTGCTGACTATAAAATGTGGTCATCCTCCCGTGCTGGAGATGACTCATATGTAGGGGTCGTTGGAATGGATGCCTTGGGACATCCACAACCTCGTCTATGCATCGTGCTATGTATTTGAAAAAGATACGAATGTGTAAAGCTTTCAGTTTATGAAATCATATGCATGTAAATCACAACATTCTATTGGTCACCTCACTTATAAGACAATGTAAAAACCTTAAACCATAAAGGAGGCAACTCATTTTTAAAAGTCGAGCTCTGATACCAACATTGACAGGCCCCTATCCTGTAATGACTAGGTAACTACCTAGCACTCCACGGTGGCTCTCCAGTCAATATCTGAGCTGACTAGAAAGTTCCCGTGAATCCAAGCCTATTGTCGTTGTTAAGGAAAAGCTTTAATTCACAATAAAAAATGTAAAGAGTGGAGTTTATTTTTCAATTTATTAAAAATTTCGACAACACAATGATTGTATTTTAACATCCCAAAATTTTCAAAGTCCCTATAAAAGTTCAAAACACTTATATTATTACATCAATTTCTCAACTCTAAATTGTGGACTTCAAATCCACTCAGATGTAGTTTTAAATAGTTACATCAATAAACTTTGAAAAACTAAAACAAAGTCATGCATTCCATTTAAAAACCTATATACACATCCATTCTTTATACAAATGTACTTTCCAAAACATCTTCAAAGATGTGTAGTAGTTCTAAAAATATGTAAAAGGAAAAATAAAAATGCCTACACGAAATGGAGTCCCTACTACTGAAGCCCCTAAGTGTGCACCTGGGAGGTTTTATTTAAAAATAGAAAGAAAAGGGTAATCTAAACGAGCTTAGTGAGTATTATTAATTTCAAATAAAAACATTTATACAAATATTAACCTCTATAAAAGAAAACAATTTCTTTTCTTTTCAAGTAATAACCAATGTTCTTATAAAACACGTTCTTTTCTTTTAATAAGATTAATGCATATGTAAAATAAAACATATAAATGTTTCTGAGATCAAGTTCCACTTTTCTTGTAAAGTATACAGTGATGATAGTGATCAATACTTTGATGAACTTTGTTTTTAAAACATAGCCTATCACTAATTTTCCTTACCATATGATACCCTTAGGTGTAAAGCCACGGAGCTAGTTCTGCATTGCTTACCCTTGTGACCGCGCGTCGTAACGCTAATCAAAATTAAATAACTAGACTACTACCTTAGCAATGGCGAGTCTAGGTCGATCCCACAAAGTGTGTGTGTAAAGTTTATGAAATAAAATTAATCGGTGTTTAGGAAAAAGGGGGTTTTGGATTTTTCAAATAAGAAAATAAAATAAAACTAACTAATAAAAACAAATTAAAGAAAACATGCAAAAATGATAAATGTGGAGAATTCGGTAGGGACCCGGTTCTTCGGTTCAATCTCGGCCTAACCCCTAAGCAAGTCAATTTTATTAATTTGTTGTTCTTTAACCTCTCCTAGAAATTATTAATCGTGGGTTAAAAATTAACCCGAGTTTTCCCTTAGGTTTTGTTTAATCAAGATACGATCGTTAATTAAACCTAACCACCTAACAACCTAGGATACGATCTCTAGATTTAATTAGGCAGTAGCATTACGAATTAGAAAAACCGATTAATCAAGGCAACAACTACATACTATGCGTCATTTAACCTAAGTCATGTTATTCCTAATGATTACGAACCATTAGTCGCTACACATGAATTTCAACAAAACAATTACGGATTATATCAAAATTCTAGCAATGGGTTTGCAATTAGCAATTCAACGCATTAAAATTATCAAATCACAATACCCAATGGGTTCATACACAAATAACTGAACGATAACAAAAATCCGATTATCCGTACACAATACCCAAATTAATTAAAATAGAATAACACAATCAATTCTTAATGAGAGAAAGAAACAATAAAATAAAAATAAAAATACTTAACATAGGTCGTCGGCGTTAATTTTACCTCCGAACTGATGTCGGGACATCTAACTCTTCATAGATATTTATCAGAAAAATTCTTCAGCCTTCATTTTTAATCTTTAAAACCTTGGCTGCTCCTGCGTGCGTGCTTCTTGCTTCCACACTGCTCCACGCCTGCAGCTTCCTGTGCCAGCGCCGGCTCACCTGATGCAAGCCTCACCGAGCTGTAGCCACCAAGCCGCAAGCGTGACCCAGCTGCTGATCCTCTGCTTCTCTTCAAGCGTCGTACTGTTGCCTCCCCTCACTGTTCAATGACAAGACGATTAAGGGTCTACATCAAAATAAACCTTGCATTGCTCCTCTCTGCTGCTTCTCCCTTGTGCGACGTCGCTTCACTGTGCTTCTTAAAACCTGTTGTGCCTCTCTTGTCCTCAAAATGCAGGCGTATACGTTGGACTGTTGGACTGCCGTTTTGCCACTGCTTTTTGCTCTTTATGTGTTGTCGTTCCTTGCGTACCTCCAGCATCATGCTCACATTGTTTTCATTTTTGCTTCTCTTGTATTTATTCCTTCTGCTGCTGGGTCCCTGGACGCTACGTTTTACGCAGTCCCTTGTCTGAATTTTTATCCTCAGTTGATTTAACTGTGCGTTGATGGACCAATGAGCTGCCCATTTAATTTCTGTCTCTCATTTAATTTGTTGTCCGTCTCCTCTCACATTTTAAGCCCTATGTATGGAAAATCATGTTACCTTCTTCTTCCATAATTGTTCTATATTTCTTGTCTCATTATTCTTTTCTCTTCTTCCTCCATGAAAGCAAGTAGATATTAATCTTCGGAAAATGATCCAAATTTCATGCTTTCGACTCACTTCAATTTCTTTGTTCCCAAATTGTACCTAAAATCAAATATGAATTAAAGCAAGTATTTTAATCATTTTTATATCAATAATCGCTAAGTGAAAATAATTAAAAATATCAAGAATTAAGCACATATCAGTGTGTCGATGTAAGGAGATAAAGTGATTGCCTATACTTCTTGGCAATTGAAACCTTATGAAATGAATTATCCTAAGCATGACTTGGAGTTAGCTGCTATAATCTTTGCTTTGAAAATATAGAGACACTGTTTATACGAAGTCACCACCAAGATGTTTATAGACCACAAGTTTCTTAAGTATTTGATGAGCTAGAAAGAGTTGAATTTGAGATAGAGAAGATGCTTAGAGCTACTTAAGGATTATTAATTGATGATAGAATATTATCCAAGGAAAGCTAATGTAGTAGCGGATGCACTGAGTAGAAAATCGACTATGGCATATGTAGAGATAATGTATCTTCCTTCGTGGAAGGAATTAACTAAACTCAGAGTGACATTGAGATAAGCCGAATCTCGTTGTGTATCGGCTAATTTTAGAGTAAGGCCAGTATTGAATGAGAAAATCAAAGAGTTGCAAGAGCAAGATGAGTGTTTGAGAAGACTAAGAGAAGAGATTACAAATGGTAAACCTTCTAAAATAAAGGTAAGGGAAGATGGATTGATTGTTGGATCGGAAAAAGAAAGCAGGCTTAGTTTGGAGAAACGATAGATTTCAAAACTTTTTAAGAAATCATCTTACAGCGGAAGCAATATATCCAAATCAACATGCTAATCCATACATGATATGGTATAAGGATAATAAAACCAAGAACAAG
>JANIPM010000004.1:43287316-43318401 GCA_027478405.1 Erythroxylum cassinoides
CAAGCCATAGTTAGAGAATAATGACTTGATACCTTTTAAAAGTGAAGTTGCACTTGTGTCACGTACATGCACAAGACCAAGAAATCTTTCAATGACACATCCAAAACTATCAACATACCGAATGACGACTCCCATTTGCTCTTTTACTGATACATCTCGACATTCATCCACTAAAATAGAGAACAAATCATCACCCATATCTAAAATAATGGCCTTTGTTGTCTCAAATGCAGCTGCATTAATGATATCACGTTGAATATCGGGTGATGTAAGTTTGAGATTTTCAGGAGCATTCCCTAGAACAACATTCCTAATTTCTTCATTGTTAGAAGCTATGAATTTTAGTAATTCTAGAAAATTCCCTTGGTTTGTTGAATTCTCAGACTCATCATTCCCCCGAAAAGGCAGCCCTTGCATCAAGAGATAACGAAGACACCCTATTGATGCATTTAGCCTACACCGATATTCAATTTTTGATTTCTCTGATTGCCTTGAAAAAGCTGACTGAATAGATTGGGATTGGTTCATTAAATTTTCACAAGCAATTCGACATTGATTATGATCAGAGTCATGATTTCCTACATGTTCTCTTAATCTTGCTTTCTTTCGCCAAGCACTAAAACCCTCAGACACAAAATTAGTATGCTTTCTTTCACGATCGGCTGAAAAAAGATAACAATATAAGCAGTATGCAGCATCTTTTTCAACACTATATTCCAACCAATCCTTGAAATCATCAAACCATGATACAATAAATCTCCGCTTACGATCTCCATCCATAGTTTGAGGAAAGTTATGATTTCGAGGTTGACAAGGACCTTTTAATAAATAAGCTCTACGCACCTGATCTCGTTTTTCAGGAGGATACTCCATTATATTAGGTCTCAATCCTGGATCGGAAGGAGGATTTTCTAAGTCAATCACAAGTTCTTCAATAATAACCTCCTTCGATGTTGGAGGTGCTTTATTAACATTCTGATTTAAATCACACGATGATGACTGAAGAGTCGGTCTTAATTTTTTAAAATATTTTTCCATCACTGCAAAATAAAAAAAATTAGTTAGAACCAATATTTACGAATTCTATAAAATTTATTTTTTCCATTAAACATTAATCAATCTGCGTAATCACTTTTCTATTTAACAACAAAATGCAATTTTTTTCATTAAAAACTAATCAATCTGTTGTCCGCATTATCACTTTTGTATTTGTCTTACCTTTTTCAATCGTCAGTCGTCACCCTATGAACCATCCAAGAGCTGATTGTCTATAACCCACTGAAGAGTAGATGAGAACTGACGACAACAACTTCTATTAAGATCTTCCAGAAAAGCAACCCTATGATAAGGTTTTAATATGTTATATAAATTGTAGATGACGGCAACACTGCAATAACGGCAACAAAGAAAAATAGGTTTTAATATATATGCTCTTCGTTTCTTTAGTTTACTAGTTTACGCAACTTAGGTTAGATATATAATATAATAAAAAATTATTTAATTTTTTAAAAACTTGGGGGGCCCAGTGCACCACTGGGCCCCGCATATCTCCGTCCTTGTGAATAATACTAACTTTTTCACAAAAATTAGTAAGGAAATCAATATTATACTCATCAACTCGATCAGACCTTAATCTCTTAATTTTCCTTTTAAATTGACTCTCAACCTTAGCTTTGTATTTCATAAACATTTCATTTGCTTCATTTTTATTTTTCAATAAGTAAATCTTAATAAATCTAGAACAATCATCTATAAAGGTAATATAATATCTCATGTCTCCTTTATTCATACAATTCTTAAAATCACCTAAAACTGTTTACACCAAGTCCAACAATTGTGAATCTCTCTTGGTCACTGATTTAAAAGGTTTCTTAGAGTGTTTAGCCTTAACATAAATTTGATAATTTTCCATTTTATTAGTGATCTAGGTAGGTAACAAGTTTAAGCTTTGCATCCTTTTAATCGACACATTCACATGCCCAAGTTCAAAGTGTAGGTCTAAAGACTCAACAATATAAGCAGAAGAAGTAGATGCATTCATTTCAACATCAAGTACAAATAAGCTCCCATTACAAAACCTTTTTTCAACAAAATTTCCATTTTTAGTCAGAACTATCTTATCATAATCAAAGGTCAGTTTAACACCAAATTTGTTAAGCAATGCACCATAAATCAAGTTTCTACGTACATCAGGAATAAACAACACATTTTCTAATACCAACACTTTTCCAAAAGTGAGTTTGAGAGTGACTTTGCTAACTCCTTGGACAGGAACTCTGCTAGAGTTGCCCATGTATACAAATTCAACATCAGTAGCATCATTCAACTTCTTGAACAAGTCCTTGTTAGTGCAGACTGGCATGTGGCTCCTCTGTCAATGATCCACTTAACCCAATTTCCAATAAGGTTGACTTCGGACACCATAGCAGTAATGATCCTCTCGCCATCACCAGCTTCAACCATATTAGCTTGAGGCTTACCAAAGCTCTTCTGGTTACCCCGTTTGGTTTCCTTTCTTGAACTGTCGTAGTTTTTGTCCTCGACCTTTCTTCTCATAGTTAATTCTAGCTTGACAATTGGCAGCAGGATGGCCTGGCTTGTGGTCAACAGTCACCATAAATTCTTTTGCTCTTAAACTGACCCTGTTTATTGTTGAAAGACTTGTTTTGTCCACCATTCTTTTTGAAGTTATTAGCATTTTTATGTTCTACCACGCAAGCCTTAACAGTAGGGATAAGGGTGAGTGTTTTGGTCTTATCTTGCGCATGGTTTACATCCTCAATCTTTATATGTCCTATAAACTCTTAAAGCTTTAGGTCTTTCTTTTTATGCCTCAACTGGTTTCTATACTCATTCAATGAGGTAGCTAGTTTTTCAATAAGGGCATTAGCTTGAAACAACTCACTCATGTTTATACCCTCGGCAAGGAATTCAACAGCTAGATTTTCATACTCATGTAGTTAGTCCATAATAGGCTTATCATCAATAACGGTGAATTTTAACCACTTAGCAACTGCATATTTCTTAGTACTGACATCATTCATCTCATATTTCAAGTATCCCAAATTTCTTTAGCAGTTTTATACTTGCAGTAGCTATCAAACAAAGGATTGATCATATAGTTGAGTAATACTCTCCTAATAGTATAGTTATCCTTAATAGTCTTAGGGTCAATATTATCACTAGGAGTCTCTTGAAGTAGTACATAAGCGATTTCGTAATGTTGGAAGTAAAACAGAATTTTCTCAGATCCATCGTTTAAAATTTCTCCTATCTAAAGACTCTAATATAGTTAGCTCAGGTATAATTTTCGGAGCTACGATGATAGGGGTTGAACCTACGTTGGTCTTATTTGCAGACGCCATATTAAATCCAAAAGTAATGTCTCACATGAAATAATCAAACAATACGAAGAAACAACACCATATTCTGACTTCTACCAAAATAAATACGTAGCAGCAAAATCACAGTAATTTCTAATAAATAGTAGCAATGCAAATAATATTTCTGACTTAGATTGTTAGAGAAAATAACAATAATAATTAAATTGGAACAACTTATCTAAAATGTAAGGCATCGTGAAAAAGTACCGCTCTAAGTTGAAAATTCTCCCTCTAAGATGAAACAAGACAACAGGAACCACCTCAAGGTTAACGCCTTCTCCACTAGCTTCGATGCACTCTAAAGGGCGGAGTAGGAAATGTCTTCAAAAATTAATAAACACCGACAAAGGCAAAATTGAAAAGACAAGAAGATTGTATATAAATGATGTTTTTCATGTGGAAGAAGATGTGTTCCTTATTTAGGAAAAGTGAGTAGAATTGTGATAGTGGGAGTGAGTGAAAGAGTAGAAGTTAGGGGTTTTTCTAGCATAAACAATTGCAATAGGCATTAATAGATATTAAAGCAAAAGAAGCAAGCAAAAGAAGCGTTAAAACGTTGAAGGATATAATATACATAATAACTATTAAAGGATAAAATATGCATAATAACTATTAAACGATATAGTTGTTAATGGATAACAAAGTAGAAATCACGAGTACAACGTTATAGTTGTTAATGGATAATAAAGTTGCGAAACACCTTTTTCTCATGGCTCATCTCCCCCAGTGGCATATCAATGATGCGGTTGCCTTCAATTCCGATGGCGTCATGAACCCCACTTCCAAACTGATATCTTCCGGAGGTCTTACTCGGGATTCCACTGGGGAGTGGCGGGGTGGTTTTCAGCTTAAACGCGGGACGGGGTCTCCGTTGACCACGGAGTTATAGGGGGTGCTCTTGGGACTCACCAGGCCCTGAGACCTAGGCTATTGTCAAGTAGTGATGGAAGTCGACTCTCTGGAGGTTATTAATATTCTTTCTACTCCTATTGGTATTCTGACTGAGATTTCTGATTTGGTAACAGGTGTCCAACAACTCTTGCATAGAGAGTGGACGGTCCGGATGCAGCATGTTTTCAGGGAAGGCAACCAATGTGTGGACCACCTTGCTCGCCTAGCCGGGGTGGACAGCTTGGGTCTCTCTTTCCTTCACGAGCCTTCCTTTGGACTTCAGGAGCTCCTCCGCTGTGATGCGCAAAGCGTTATGTACCCCAGAGTGTTACATTAGTGTTGTAGCTTCTTTTGTAATAAAAAAAAAAAGAAAAATGATGCGGTTGCCTTCAGTCAAAACAGCCGTCATATCGTGGGGAACATAGCTTCTTTAGGATGAAGGTATGGATTTAATCCTCAAGGGCAAATGCTTCAAGTTCAGCAGTTGGCAATGCATCAGTTGGGTGGATTTTGCAACGCCAGCGAGCCCTGCTGCTAATATCCCGACAAACCCTCCAATTATATAAGACATTATTATGGTAATTATAATTAAATCCTCGGATCTTGAACCAACTATGATTGGACGAACGGTTAAAGATATTAGCTTTACCTTAGTTTAGCCTGTTTAAATCAGTTTATGGTGCTTAATATAAACTTTAACCGAGCTGCAAGTAAATGAAGTGAACAGACAAATTAGGATATTCTGATCGATAGGCAAGAGTGACATAATGGGAATAAAGAGGTAGATGCAGTGAAACAGCACGATGAAACCAAACATTCCGAAATTGAAAGCACTTAATCGTTTGAACTTGGCAAGCCCTCTGGATTACATAATCATTCCATTGGCAAAGTTAATAGCGACACACTCTACAAGGAACTATGAATGTAGACAATACTCCCAGGTCAAGGGAAATCACATATACGAACTTATAGTACATATAAAGGCTGGACCCAATTATGATACACAGCGTCCTGAAAACCCATGCCAACATTCTGCTAAAAACTCTAACCAACGGCGTCGAAGTGTACTGCTCGTTTGTTCCGAAAATAATCGACTTTACAGAAATTTTACAGCTAGGTTGTCTCTCTCTTATTGCCATTGATCGTGGGTGCTCCTTTCTGTTGGTGAGCCAGGAACAAAAGGAACAAAACCCCGGCCACCAAACACAGGACGCATGAAGGCATTGTCAAACTTGCGCCAATAGTAATGAACAGTGTGTGTTGGCGTTGTCAGGAGGGCACGTAAACTGTTTGGCCGAACAGGGCCACTAATAATATCATCCAAGGAATCTTGTCCCTCTCCAAGAAGAGGCACGACTACTGATTTTGAGGAGATTGGATCCGATGCATCTGTGACACTTTTCGGAATTTCTTTTGTATGAGGCAGCAAAAATCTTATAAGAGGTTTAGTCATCAAACCGAACACCTGATCAGAATCAAGAGGGAAATGACTCAGTTCCGTAATGAAAATCATCTCACTATATTTCAGTTCCGTAATGACTCAACCTTGCAAATTTTTATTTACATCAAATAACTATATTGACATCAGGCCAAATTCTGTTATAAGTCAAAAGGCAGCCTGTAACTACTCACTCCATAGCAAAGAGAAATCATACCACTGTGCTGAAAAGAACAACTGTGATGGTGCTCGTGATCATTATTGCATTATCTCGCACATTAGTATGTCCCAAGCTTGTAAACTGCGCTCACGAGGACGATCGTCACAGATGTAGACATAACTATCAATGTTATTGGAAAGATAAAATAAGGGGAGCAACATAGTGTTACCTTATTGTATGCAAGGGCCATTGACACGGCACCTCTCATTAGACCAGCCCACCATATCACAACCTGAAAAAATCAACCTCAGGGCAATTCTTTGATTGGTTGATAAAAGTACAGTAAAATCACAGAAGCATAAGGATTTACCTGCTGCTTGATGCTGATCTTTTCATTACGTGATTTCTTTGAGAGGTTGGATATAAAGGATAACGGAAAAACAAAAGCTGCTCTTCCAAGTAAAACTAGTGCCAGTAGTATTGAACTCACTGCACCCGATGTTTTAGGGCTTCAACACATACCACCAACAACAAAAAAAAGAAAGTATCTCAGTATAGTAGTTTTATGCAATACACTTTTAAGAGTATAATGTATGTGGAACCAAGGTGCGGTTGAAAGCATAAATAAACTATAAACGGTCAGTTAAAATACCTATCACTCACAAATCTCCATTTCTCGATGTCCAAGGCATCCATACCAACATAGAGGAAGATGAAAATCTCAGCAACAAATGACAAGGTTGCAAAAGCATGCCTGTGAGTTTGATGAGATTCAAAGGATTATGAGAAATACACTGAACTAGATTAAAATACAACCACCATCTTGCATGAACCTTCAATGAATTTCCGCTAGGACATACTTGGTAGTAACCCTTGAACTCTCAGTTACATTGTGCCAGGTGTAATGAGACATCACAATCCCACAAAAAAATACAGTGAGAATGCCACTCAAGTAGAATAGCTGCAGAAGTAGGAAATCACCAACTGTTACTCCCAAAGTAGTGTCAGCATTGGAAGAAAACAGAAAATAAGAAAAGTTAAAAAGAATCATACCTCAGCTAGCATATATGAAAGGTATGCCATGAGCATCATTAGGGCAACTTCACGATCAGTTGAATGCCTAATTCATCATTTAGTCAGTGCTGTAAGTTTAATGTATCAACAATGTTTAAAGAGATCAAGAATCCATTGTTAAAAATTCAACTATGAAAATTCTTGAGAAATGGATAGAAGATCACAATTGCATTCATATGAGATGAGAAGAAAAGTGCACTTAGCAAATCAAGAGCCTCAGATACCAAATAAAAAGGTCCAATGAAATTTTAAAGTTTCCTTCTTTGCGAACTTACAAAGTTATTGTTCAGTAGACAGCAAGGAAATTTTTAAGAAAACTAAGAAAATAGGGGAGTTGGAATCTATCAATGTCAAATTTTAGTATATTACACTCCTATGTGTGTATCTTAAACACTCCCAAATTTAAACACCCACAAATACGTGAAAAAGTACCCTTGTACAAAAAGTTTGCACTGTAGAAGTTCTGGAAAATAATAAGCTTCATCTAGATATATATATATATATATATTTGAAAGCCTCATCTACATATACATATATTTTTGAAAGCTTCATCTACATATATATATATATTTTTAAAACTTCATCTAAATATATATATTTTTTTTCAAAACTTCATCTAAATATTTGCAATTTAACTGACGCCATCATCCATTTAACTAACCGAAATGTCAAATCATCTACCCTGATTTTAGCAAATTGTTTTCCCTATTGTACAAGAATGGAATTATGATAGGGGGGAACCAAGAGAACTTTGAAAATTAGCACAGTTACCTGCCAAAATAAAGTTTCTTGATGATGTAAGCACTCAGTAACCCAGCCTGCAAATAGCCATATGAATTTCAGAAATTGATGTTCAGTAAAAACAAAGTCTGTGCATGTGCACGTATGTCTATGTAGTAAGTGAGTATCTGGGTGGTTACGTGAGAGAGATAAACAGAACAACAGAGACTTACTACCACTCCGAGCATGGTGCTTGTGAAAAATAAATAGAAAAAGCTGCCAAGAAACTGCCCAGCAATTCTGGGACTGATATTACTTAGATCAAAGCTCTGAATTGCATTAAAAAGCACAACTGATGTGGCATCATTTACAACACCCTCTCCGAAAACCAGGCTGTAAAGTAGAGGAGTCTCATCCTGATTAAGGACCTGCACTACATGATATGGAACAAGTTTAGTTTCTATCTGAATGTATATTATTATAAACCTAAAACAATAGAATTACTTCGATTAAAACAGACCTGCAATGTGCAAACGGAATCTGTTGCAGCAAATATAGCACCAATCGCTGAAAATTCACATAAATGAGTTGGCACAAATTCAAGGAAGAAACACAAAACTGAGATCGGAAAGAATCAAGGAAATAAAAAAAATTACCCAGATAATCCCCTATATCAAACGAACCGATATCCAATTTTGTGAAGGCTAGTATAACACCTGTAGATTAAAATTCAGTATTATTCCAAATCTTTAATTAGTCATCATATATACCCTGAGCATAGCAGTTGTTGATACAGAAAACATTTAAAATGCAACACTTATAAACGCTGCTCCACACAAGAACCATTCTGACAAGGAATAGCAAAACCAACAGAAACAGATCCCATATGTTAAATTTAGGCTGCAATCATAAAACACAGGGCCTCTAAATGACAAACTCAAGACAACAAAGTTAATGATCTAATTTTCAATAGTTCCATCTTGTACCAGGAATGACATTAGAATTTTGAAACAATTATATAGATTACTCAAATAAACAAATGGCCATCCACGAAATCTTATATAATTCAGATAATCGAAGTAAGGTCATATTTAATTACTTATAGTAACAGATTGATAACAGTAAAAGTAAAAGGAATACAACAAAGCATCGCAAAAGGAATACAACAAAGCATTGCCCTGTTCAAGTATGTATTACCTACAAAAAATCTAAATTGTTTGACATGGGGTATACAGACAAGCTTGATAAAAATTACAAAGTAGCAATAAGATTGATGTCTAACAATCTCAGTCATACCTATAGATATGACGCAACAAGATATTAACGTTCCAATAGCTCCAAATAACATGATTGTCATGAAGTTACGAAAAAATTGCTTCTTCTTCACCTGAAATCTGACACGTACAATACAGTCAACTAACCTAAAAACAAAATATAATAGCAAGCAAACTGAGAAACTGCCACCCGCCCACCAACCAGGAAAAAGAAGGCGAAAAGTTAGATTCCATAAATGCACACAAATTTACTAATTATGCTAACTCGAGGAGCATTTTTCTTGAACTGTTTACATGACAACCTACAGCATAAAAATAAGTAGGACGCTAAACATACCCAGCATTAAAGATAATAGGTGGCAGAAGATAAATAAAGAAAAGATCCTCGCTAAAGACCAAAAGATGTGAGCTTTTTCCTCCACTGATTAGCAATATGACAACACCAGTGCACACACCCTGCCAACAATCCACGAAAAGATCAGCGATGTACCAGCAAAGAGATCTCAAAGACAATACAAGCACAAACCCACAAACCAACTAGGAGAATTGTCAAGTAATTGACTTCAAGATTGAAAATTTAAGGAAGAAAAAGTCAAGGGCGAGAATAGAAACTGACAATGATAAGCGCAGTAATGGATTCGTTCATCCAACGATTCTCTTCCAAAAGATGGCCGATCACAATACAAGCGCAAAGAAGCGCTACGAAGAGGTTCATGGATACCACAGAGGCATGGTCAGATGTGGAAAGCATTTGCAATCTCGACACAAACGAGCTTATATGAGCGTCCATTGTGCAAAGCCTATATATTATTTCGATCAAATGGCCGACTGGGCAATCTACTTTTGAGCAAAGAAATTCAGAATCCAATACACAAACTGATAAATTTATGTCTCTGAACCGTCCATTCCAAGAAGTATCTACTCTCGTAAAATAGGAGTCACCCTGCATTTAAGTAATCATAATTAGAACAAGATATGCTTGAAATCCATGCATGCACGCCTTTGTTTTGATGTGATGGAATGCCGTTGGATGCTAAAACTCGTATTGAAAGCGAAAAAAGCTTCAATTTTTTAGAAATAAAGGCAAAAAAAAAAAACAAGAAAAAGGTACGCTATCTCGACAAACCAACATAAACAAACAACAGCACAAATATAGCAAACCCTCGAAAAAACAGATACACATAAACGATCCATGCGTATCAACACAATTCCTCATCACATCAAAAGCTGGCATTCATTACCTTCGGAATCCAGAAAACGGGAGCAATTCAGCGAAATTCGTCCAACATACAGAGAGAAAGAGAACAAAAGAAGATCCACGGTTGGAACGAAAGATCCGAATTAGCGAGAGACGCACATCAATTACGTTAGAGAAAAGGGAGAGAGGGGAAAAATGAAGAGAGATTTGAAAAGTCTGGGGGAGAGAAGGAGGAAAGAAAGCCGTGGAAAGGGCGAGAAAAAGGAAGAAAATAGTCAGAGAGGCACAATAGAAGCGTGTGGTTCGGGAGGGGGAGCGTAGAGTAATAGGAATAGCAGCAGACCAGAGGAAAGAAAGACGATACAATGATGAGAGCTTTTAATATAATTTGATTCCTATTTATTTAATACCAGAGTATGTATAATTGTTCTTTGTATATTTAATTTCATCATCTTATATTAAAAAAGGATAATATAATTCCCAAACCAAAAAGGAGACAACCCATCAGCACCACAACTTTAATTGGTGAAACGCAATGGGCTTCCCATGGCTTTGCTATAGAGTTAGGTAGTATCACGGTTCTTCCAACAAAGTGATACACTTTACTTTATACGGCATCATTTTATATACATTCAACGTAAAATAATATCATAACGAATGAAGAATCTGAAGTTGGAACATTTGTTGTCTTGGTGTCGTTAAAAAACATATGGGATTTTCATATATTATTGGTTGTATTATTAAGCCACCAGACAAGTGACATGAGTGGGCTATGTGCCAGCTGTTATAACATCTGAAGAAACGAAGTATAAGTTGAAGACCACTAGGTACTTATCCGATCGGTCAGGATGGTTATGATAATTTGATAAGCTGTGAAAGCTACAGCACTCGCGAATACAGCTAAGGATCTGAAAACTTGTCAGATCCCATCCCCACCCCCACAGAAACTGCTACCACCATGTATTCCGTCCTCATGTTCCACGTTCTTAATTCTCGGCAGTCACCACCACCCACCAGAGCATGATATTATGAGCAACTTGGTCCGGTCCGATAATTGCACCCTTGTATCGTCTGAAGATACTGGACCACTTGTTTTTTTGGAGCCCACACAAAAACTCAATAAGTGAACTTGTGACACTATTCGCCTCTCTCTCCACACATGTTTTCGTTAATATAAATGACAATAGGATATCTGGAGTTAGGCTTGTCATTTGTTTGTTAAAAACATAAGCTTTGTTTTTATGTCATATATATATCATATGATCTATCCCTCTACCCAATTCAATTTCTCAAACATAAATCTTAGATCAGTCGATCGATTTATTGTCCAACTCACGTTATGCTTATGGTGTATCAAAGATTCTAAACACCTAAACTCATCTTTCAATTACTATCAACCTTCTAGATACTAGCTGGACTTACTGAGTCCATGCCAGATTAATTTAAATCCATTGAAAAGTTAAATTTAAGCTTAGTTGGCCCAAAAATACCGAAAAAGTATAAATAATTGGACTTGAATTTACTAATTGTCTATGTAATGGAGCGCCACGAGAATATACACACGCCATCATTCTGATTAACATCCCTGTTATATCTGTCTATATTTCTTACTTTGAAGGATCAACGTCTGTAATCTGATTGTGCTGTTTGCACATTTCACAACTGTGAGTACTAAGTAGACCTAAGTACTCACAACTGTGAGTACTAAGTAGACCTAGTGACTCGAAGCCGGACATTGTCTTATCATGAGGTCCATATTAGGTCGCGTGCTTTAAAAGAGGGATGGTGTAAGATTAATACCAATGGTGCCATCAAGGCGTCTTGTAGGCTTACCTTAGTTGGAGGATTGATAAGGGATGATTGTGGGAATTGGAATAAGGGTTTTGCCTTTTGTATTAGTAGTTGCACTCCCATAGCTTTAGAGCTTTGGGGGAGCTCTTAAGGGGTTAGAGTTGACTTGGAATTCAAGAGCTAGAAGAGTGATTCTGGAGCACTATAAAAAAATTTTAAATTACCGATAGAAGATTACCGACAAAACAAATTCTGTATTAACTTAGTGATGAAAATTGAGTTTTTGTCGATAATTTTGCAATGAAAAAGAAATCTGTTAGTAAAGATGGAGGGCATTTATCTACAAAATTTTGTCGATGGAATCTAGTGACGGAATAGTGAAGGTCGTCGAAAAAATAGGCGGCAATGGTTAGCAGAAATAATAAGCGTAAGAGTTTAGTTCGTTGGTGAAATTTAAAGCTAAAATACGTCGTTTGGGTCTTCGACTTCAACATTTTTAATCAAAGGAAAACATCATCGTTTGGTGCTTTGAACTTAAATCCACAGTCAAAGGCCCCCCTCACTCCCCTGCTTATTTTTTGTTCGTTTTCTTCCTTAATTGTCGGCGTTCGTCTTCTTTCTTAATCGCCAACATTCGTCATCTTTAGCTTTTCTTCCATTGTCCATCGTCTTTAGTTAATCATCTGTCGAGGTTAGTCATCCATGGTTTGCTCTTGGGTTCTTTTTTGTGAGAAACTTTGTTGTTAAATGCTTATATGATTGTCGATTTTGTTGATGTGGTTTGAGTATTATGCGTTTTTTTAACTGTGGTTAGTTCAATTTTTGTTTCAACGTGTTTATGTTGGTGAATAATGGAAAAATCCAGTGATTTTGTTATTATTTAGAGATGAATTCGGTTTGCCTATAAATTGTTCAATGAAATGTCCCTTAGGAATATTGATGAGACTTAGTTAATTGCTAGATATTTATGCTCTTATCAACTTATTTTCTATCTCATCTTTAACTAAGCCATGAATTTAAGCATAAGTTCTTTTTTTAGTTTTTGGGAAATTAGACGTAGTGAGCCCGATTGTTCCCTTTTATGAGTTCATTGACTATGCAAGATTCATGAAACCTGTGATACTCACATATGTTGTCCATTAATTATAAGAATTACAAGCATTTTTCTTTGATTTTATAAATAGTTTGCATGTAATCTTTGCCTATATGATAGAGTTTTTGTAAAAGGATAAAAAGAAGTTATTTATTTTTCCCTTTTTGATGTTTATCAATTTATTATAAACATGAAACCCACTTTGAATTCCTTGCTTAAAATTTGCTTACGCTTAAAATTTGCTTACGAATACCTCTTCTCTTGCTCTTCTTGCCCTTCTTGATTTTCTTCACAATGGTAAAAATCTCAATCAATAGGAATTCTAATTGAGAACCCAATCCAAGCATATTCACTAAATTGATTCTAAAATACTCAAACTCATGCATTTTTTAAGCTTCACGATCTAAAAACCCTTCCAAAATCCAAAGAACTAAAAAACACACTTATCTTAATTCTTCTCCAAATGAAGAGATGTTTGATTCAAAAGAAAGCTCTCATCTTTCTCTTTCTTTTTATCTTCTTGAATAACTTCAAATTTCCTCTTAAAAGCTAAGAAAAGATGAAATCTAACTCCTTTCTCTCTTCTTTCTTTCTTCTCCACGACACACTAACTTCTTTCTCTTCACTCACATTTTTCTTTTTGATTTAAAAGCAAGACTACACTTCTTCTTCTATTAATACCCTTAATGAGTGTGAAATGCCCCTTTTATCCATTTCTTTATGCCTTATGTCTTTTAATCTTAAATGAATTGCCAAATTTGCCCTCATACGCTCTTACTACATTAATGCTAACATTTCTATTCTAAATTTTTATGTTGGAACCCCACCCTGGAGAGTCACGCGTCCGACGTCCTACATGACATCTAGACGCGCAAACCCACAAGGGAGAAATTCCTCACCACAGAAGAAACTCAAATCCTACTCATTTAATAAGGACGAGAAATCGGGACCCAACATTTCAATTTCTACTTATGCTAACTAAATTAATGACTAAATTCTAAGAAAATAAAATAAAATAAACCAATAAATAAATCAAAAATTTGGGGTCCAACATTCATGCTTCTTGTAACGCCCCCTTACAGTAGGGTACACACCGGGACGCCCGTAGGTCGTTCCGATACATAACTCACGATAAGGGTGCACTACGAACCAACACCAACTATAATCCACATGGCATCAATATAAAAATCACTAAATCTTTGAAACCAAAATACTTTTTCATTTCATTACACCAAAACCATAAATGTACAATCTGTCATAGATCACTGTCTATACAATACTCAAAAGAAACTACAACAACCCCTAACTAGGTCATCCCCAAAAGTCCCAGCTGACCGACCTTTGCGCCATAACTTCTCTTACTTACACGATCTACGAGGCAGAAAAGTCTCTGAATTGCAATAAATCAAGAACCAATTCATTAGGGCTAAAACCTCAAAACTTATAATTCACTCTCGGAGAAATGGCGTCCTCGTCGCGGCATAAGGACGCACGTCGCGACGAACAATTAACCGCTCGTCGGACGAGGCCCTCACACCCGTCGCGACGTTAGGGTTCCTGTTCGTCTTCTCCGACCATTATCACAATTTTTCTCTCTCTAAAACAACCATAACTCACTCTCAACTACCCCAATCTTTCACATTAAACACCATAAATACTTTTAACTACTAAATAAACAACATAAAGAAACTTTCCTTACCTATTAAAGCTCCCAACTTGTCAAAACTCCCGAAAATCTCCAACTCACCAACACCTACGGTAATCTCTCAAAACACAACCATCATCATCTTCTCCAACACCAAGCTTAAGGGATAAGTTCAAGGTGAAGAAGAAAGCAATTTAGCAAGAAGAATCAAGAGGAAGGTAGCAAGGAGAGACCACGAAGAAGGAGGAGAAGAAAAAGAGAAGAAGAACAATTTTTCTTCTTTCAAACCCAAGGAAGCATCGTGGAAGCAAGACCAAAAGGGAAGGGTTTTAAAACAAAGGATTTAATGGATTAAGGCCATGTTTGGCAAGTCCAAACTATAAAGCCTAAATTCAACTTCTTATTCTAATTTCTCCCAAATTTCCAATGGCTCTAAACAATAAATCCTAAAATCATAACTCTAATTTTTCCGTGCCATTGGTCAGTCAATTTCAGAATCAGAAATCTGATTTATCAGCCATCAGGTCATTTTTTCGGTTCGGACCCAATACTCCAAAAATTCCAGAGAAATTCCTAAAAATCCTCGAAAATATAAAACACATGATCGAACACTCCAATTCCATATTCAAACCCCTAGATCTCATTTTTTCACTCCAATTCAATTTTCAAAGCACAATCTACACAATTATCACAGAATTTCCAATATACACAAATATGCCGGGAATATGTCATACATGCATGTACACACATATGCTAGTGCAACAATGATCATTTATCTATAAATATAGAGGCTAAAATGCATGTGCAATTCGAAATATGCATGTACGCGATCCTAACCCATGCCAAATTACCAAAATACCAATCTCATCGGTGACGGGATGTTACACTTTTAGAACTAGGAATTATTTCACGTCGATTTCACACCAAGCATCGCTACCAATGCAAGTATTAATATTTCTCAGCCACAAATTTTGATGTTCAAAGGACGAATTTTGGAGCATCAAGATGAAGATATTGTTCCAATCCCAAGATCTTTGAAACTAAGTCGAAACAGATTATGAAAAAAATGAAGAAGATGAGACTTGAAACAAAGAGTATCAGAAGCGAGACGCCAAAACACTTTTCTCCATCTAGCCAGCAGTAGATGAGTTGATTTTTTCAAGGATAGCAGTAGCTACCACATCCAAGCAAGCATGGACTACACTCAAAATTGTTGGGTTCCTTCAAGGTAACCACTGTCAAATTGCAATCACTAAGGTGTGATTTTGAAACTTCCTTCATGAAAAATAACAAATATGTGTAAGTTTTTTGGCAAGAGTTTCATCTATTGTAGGACAAATGAGGTCTTATGGAGATCAAATATCAGATGAAACAGTAGTTGCTAAAGTTCTAAGGAGCTTGCCATCTAAGTTCGATCATATGGTGGCTACAATTGAAGAATCAAAGAATCTACCCACTTTTTCGTTTGACGAGCTAATGAGATCACTTCAAGCTCATGAGGCACGAATCAATCAGTAAAATAGAAAGGAAGAAGAAAGGGCTTTTTAGATCAAGGGGAGCCTGAGTCTTCAAATCAATATGTAAGAGGAAGAGGTCAAGGAGGCTACCGAGGAAGGGGTCGAGGCAAAAATAGTACATTTAAATGCTCATATTGTAACAAATGCACTCTAATACGTATTGTTGGCCTAAACTAGAAGAGGTGAATTGTGCTAAATAATAGGAAGATAACTTGTTGTTTATGAAAATAACTACAGCAAAGGAGGAAAAGAATGACATTTAGTACATAGATAGCAGTTGCTCTCATCACTTGACCGGAGATCGTTCAAAGTTCAAAAGGCTCGATGAGACTGTCAAATCATAAGTGCGGCATAGAGATGAAAACCAACTATAGATTGAAGGCAAAGGGACAACTGAGATCTCAGTAGGTAACCAGAAAAAATCATTAAGGATGCTCATTTCGCTTTTTGTCTAGCACACAACTTGTTGAGTGTTGGTCAATTGATTGAATCTGGTTACATGATAGTATTTGATGATGGTAAATGCATAATGACACATAAAACCACTAGTAAAATTTTTGCTTGTACTCATATGTAATCAAATTGTATGTTTGCCCTTGACTTTACTGAAAGAACATAAACAGCCATGGTGAGTAAGACTTTTGCAGAAAGTTAATTATGAAATCAATACTATGGCCATTTGAACATTAAAGGGTTGTAACTACTAAAGAACAAGCAAATGGTGAGTAATATTCCCATCATTAATCCATTAGAGAAGGTCTGTGAAGGATGCATGATTAGAAAACAAACAAAGCAATTCTTTCCAGTAGGAAAATTAAAAAGAGCTGAAGATATTCTCAAACTCATCCATGCTAATCTAAGTAGTCCCATGAGGATAGAATCGTTAACTGGTAGCAAATATTTCCTCCTATTTACTGATGGTTTTAGAAGCATGAGTTGGTATATTTCTTAAAGCACAAATCAAAAAGTTTCGAGTGCTTTAGGAAATTCAAGGCACTTGTGGAAAAATAAAATGGAAAAATTATAAAAGTGTTTTGTACTGATTGTGGATATGAGTTCACTTCAAAAGATTTTGATGCTTTATGTTATGAACAGGGAATAAAGAGGCAGCTCATAGCTCCATACACTCCCGAATAGAATGGTGAAGTTGAACGTAAGAATCAAACCGTCGTGGATATGGCTCGATCCATGCTTAAGCAAAAAGGAATGCCAAATTCTTTTTGGGTCGAAGGAGTTGCTACAGTTGTACACATTTTAAATATTTCACCAACTAAAGCAGTATGGGATCAAAATCCTTATGAAGCATTAAGTGGAAGTAAACCCTCGGTAAGTCATCTACGAGTATTTAAGTGCATCTTTTATGTCTTGCTTACAACTAAACGGGATAAACTAGATGGGAAGTCACGAAAACATATATTTATTGGCTATTGCACTCATTCAAAGGCTTATCAATTGTATGATCCCTTAAGTAGTAAGATTATTATTAGTCATAATGTCGTATTTGTTGAGCAGGCAAGTTGGGATTGGGAAGCCAAACACGATAGCCAAACTCCCCAAGTTGAGACTAAAGAAGAATAAACTATCCCTAAAAAAGTGGAGAATGAAGAAGATGATTTGGAAGGATCACGTATTTCAACTAAAAAAACAAATTTAACCTCTTCATCTGAAGAGTCCCCTCCCAAAATGTCAGTTCCAATAGAGTCAACATAGCTACGTAGAAGTGAGGGTAGGAAAATTCCTCATCGTCAATTTGAAATTAAGGGAGAGGCTACTTCGCCATTTGTTCTATTTGCTAGGGATTCAATCACAGTGGAAGAAGCTATGTAAAAGCAAGAATGGAGAGATACAATGGAAGATAAACTACTATCCATACAACGCAATCAAACATGGGAGTTAACTGATCTTCCAAAAGGTAAAAATGTCATTAGTTTAAAGTGGATCTTCAAGACAAAGTATTTGGTAGACGAAAGCGTTCAAAAACATATCAAAGGTTTCACACAGCAACAAGGAATCAATTACGAAGAAAAATCCTCTCCAATAGTACGGTTTGAGATTGTGCAAATAATTCTAGCGGTAGCAGCTCAAAAGCAATGGAAGGTATACCAGTTTGATGTTAAATCTACTTTTCTGAGTGACGAATTAAAGGAGGAGATACATGCAAGCCAACCACCAGGTTTTGAAAGCAATATCGAGGAAGACAAGGTACTTCATTTACAAAAAGCTCTTTACGGAACTAAATAAGCACCATGTGCTTGGTACAATAAGATCGACGAGTTTTTCCACAAGAATGGGTTTGAAAGGAGTCCTCATGAGCCAACTCTTTATGTCAAAAGACAAGGTACAGATGACTTACTCATTGTGAGTCTTTATGTTAACGATATGATCTATACTAGCTTGTCCTTCCAACTTATACGTGAATTTTAATCATCAATAAAAATGATGTTTGATATGAATGATTTGGGAGAATTGCAATATTTTTTAAGATTGGACATCATTCAAACTCAGGAAGGAATATTCATGTCGCAAAGGAAATATGCGGAGGACACACTGAAGAAATTCAATATAAAAGGGGGCAAGACTGTTGCAATGCCAATGAATGTCAATGAGAAATTGAAGTTGGATGATAATATGAGATTGACAGATGTAAGAGCCTACAGAAGTTTGGTTGGAAGATCAATTTATCTTACTCATTCTCGACCTGATGTAGCTTATTTTGTTAGTATCTTATCTCAATTTATGCATAATCCAATGAGACATCATTTTGAAGTAGCAAAGAGAGTTCTACACTACCTGGCAGGAACTAAGAACTATAGAATTTGCTTTTGCAAGACAGAGAACTTCAGTCACAAATGTTTCACGGACAACCATTATGTTAGAGAAGTGCTCTAAAGGTAATCACCTTTAGCATTTATTGTACAAATCATTTTATGACTAATAAAGACATTTTTATTATTTTGATGTTCATAATTTATGGATTTGATATTGATCTTAAATTTAATTAATGAAGTCCTTGATACGAAACATAGCATGGAGGATCTCATGATGAGATCATAATAATGAGATTCCTATCGTGTGTAATTATGTTAGTATCTAAACTTTCCCTAGTCATAGGATTAATGAGATGAGATATCATTAATCTGGATAGACTAGCACATATTATACTTCTTGATTGGATTAAGCAGTAGATCTCATAGGTTGTAGACATGAGTTGTTTAGAGTTAACATGTAAGGGTACTGGATTGACCTACTGTGAGACAATCATATGGATATTTTATTCTAGTGTCAATGATAGTCTCATTATAGCAACGGTGTAAGTACCCTTTGACAGGTACTCAAGGATATCTCGAATGTTGGACCCTATTTCTGAAGCCCAACTATCTGAAGTCAAAAAGCGTGAGCGGGTTTCCTTGTAGGGTTATTCCAATGAACCTTCACTTTACTGTCATCTCACAAGAGTGGCTTGCCCACACCAACCAATCACCAACATCACAGTTTGACTTCTTCAAGAAAATTGTAGCTCTATGTCTTTGGTTTATTTTGAAATAAGAACCATCTCATTCGGAGCTCTATAGCTCAAGATATGCTTAAAAATCTAAAGTGTGTTCATAACCCAGTTATACCCTTCCAACCGATCCCTCTTTTTCCTTCCATAAATCTTTTTCAAATTGACATCAAAAGCTACAAATTTTATTGAGAGATAGGAAAATGTTTCAGGAATCTATTGCTTTAAGAATCACTTAATTTGGAGGTCAAGTTATGAAGTTATGGCCAAAAGAATCAACCATGCTTATGTCCTCAATCTCGTTATACCTATCTCGGGACAATTGGCATAACTTTTACTAGAGATATCGGATTAAGATATTCTTAGACAGTTTCGAAGAAGACTTCTGGATCTACAACTTTTATGAAGAACACAAAATGAGATTTTGTTATTTAGAGGGTCAAAACATGAGCCGTGTGAAACTACAAGGGCAAACTGTGTAACCTTCGAGTCTGGAAATTTTTCTGCGTCAGGAATACACGGCCAGTGCGAATATACACGGCCTAACCATGTAACCTTCGGGTGTAACAAAAAATTTCACCCTCCAAGATCCCTCCAATAGATCCTAAATCCATTCTAACATCCCTTTTACTCATAATCTCCTCAAATTCACCTCTTCTAGTGTAATATCACTTCATTCACTATAGTTGTTCTGCATATACATCCTCTCCGACACCCTAACTTGTAATGGTCATAACTCTCAACTCCTATATCCAAAAATCACATATTTTATACCGTTGAAAAGCTAGAAAGATAAGCTACAACTTTTATGAAGACAACTTTGGCTAATTCTACTTACATTGATGCAGTTTTTCCTTTGAGTTTGGAACACAATTTATTCACCTATGAAAGCTTTCGAAGTGCAATATCTCTTTATATCAATTCAACTACTATGTATTTTTCGTTAAACTCTTGAATCTTACCTCAAATGATTCATCACATACAATCTTTCCAACTCTAACATGCTATTCTAATACTAATAACAATCTGCAATCTCAACAAAAAAGAATATTCACATACACATTCCACTTCCACATCCATTATACTCAACCTTTAAAATAACATAATCATACACAAAAGGAACTTCTCAATTTCTCATTCTCATTTCTAAACAAAGTAAATGTTTGAACAAGCTTTACTTACATATCAACATACACATCAAGCTTAATACAAAATACAAAAGGATGTTCATATCCAAAATAGTCACTAGCTTAGTACAAATGATTTCTAGCTATCTTGGAGTTTTCGAATGCCTTGCAAAGATAGCTAATCTTCTTGTTATGTACCTGAGGAGGGAAAATTATGGGTTAAGCTATACAACTCAGTGGCTAATATATTTATAGCCATTGGCAACGAGCCACACAATCAAACATATATGAATACTCATATAGGCATACATGTCTTATCTTAATCCAGTAATGAAATTTCAGCATTCACAATTTCAATTCACATCTCATAATTCAACACATCATTACATAGTACATATTGGATGTAATTTCTCATCAAAGCATAACACTCAAATTGCATCATAACTTGACATATCAAAATGTAAATGCACAAACAATTAGCTTAAGGGTTCCGTGGAACAAAAGGGAGAAACCGAAGTTTACACCGTGAATGAAACAAGTCCACTTTTCAGATCTCGTGTGCCACAAGTGGGCAGCCGGGAGAAGGCTTTATGTTGATATGCATGTGACTACGAAACTGTTCCACTCTTGCCCAAACACAATCAATTTTCATGCTCAATTCAATCAATCACAAATTTATATTCTCATGCTTTTCTTCCTTCCATTTAAATCAAAATACCATGATACAATTCCAAGGCATAGCATGATCATACCCACAATTCAATCATATCAAAATGTCATAAATCTTTCAATGCATAACATAAAACACATCATAATGCATTTTTCACATCACAATAATTTTGTAATTCAAACATATACACACACACATAGGCACATTGCCCATTTACATAATAACCATAAATATTTTACCCACCTTACAGCTCTTGAAAATCCAAACTCAATTTAGCCCTTCCGCTTGCTCTTAAGTAGGATTTTCTTGATTTCCTAAAACAAACCAATTTCCTATTAAATTCAATTCAATAAAACCTTAAAACTTCAAAATCACAATAAATGAAACAATTGCTAAATTGGGTTTAGCATTAACTTATCCATGGTCTATCTAGGTTAGAAAAGCCAAAACCTAGTTTAGAAACCCTAAAAATCATATAGGTCTCTCAATCATCTTCTTCCTCCGTTCATTCCCATCACAAAACCCATTTTTCTACTTTCTTTTTCAAACCCAAAAAGAAGAAAATAGCATGGAGCTTACCTTAACAAGATGATTCCTCTTCTTTTCTTCTTCTTTCCTTCTCTCTTCTCCCACGATTTTTCTTCTTCTTTTTCTCTCTCACGTTTTTCTCTCTTCCTCTCTTCTCTTCCATGGCTTTCTTTATTCTCTTCTTCTCTTTCTTAATTCAAGACTCATCTTTAGCTTATTTTTCCAAAATTGCCCCTCATTTATTTAACCTTTCCAATTTTGCCCCTTCTTTCATTTAATCCATCTGCTAACTCCTTTAATCTTCTCAATACCATACTTTAATTTAATTCTAACATGCCCATTCAAAATTCTAATTTCTACTTAGGCCCACTAAATTAATAACCTAATTCTAAAAATAAATAATTAAACAAATAAACAAAACATATGTAAATAATTAAACAAATAATAAGTAATTTAGAAAAATTTTCAGGATCCAACACGAACAATTCTGGAGGCAGTACAGACCTTAAGGACAATCAGAATTCCTTCAAGATAAACCAAGCTCAATGGATTGGATAAGATTTTAGATAAGATTGGAGTCATGAAGAGGCTTGAAAGCAAACTCGAGCAAGTTACCAAGAACCACGCCTCTTCAATACATAATCTGGAGGTCCAAGTAGGTCAACTAGCTGAAGTAATATCTACTCGAAATATAGGAACCCTTCCAAGAAATACCAAGTCTAACCTAAAGGAAAGGATCATAGCCATCACTCAAACCCAAGAAAAGGAAATTGATCATATAAAGGAGAATGGAAATAAAGAAAAAGGACAAGTAATTATGGAAATACTTCCAAGTGAGCTTGAAATGGAGCTAATCAAGGAATCTCAACCCAAATTATTATACCCTATTCTAGTGTAGTGAAAATCATTCTCAAGTAGGGTAACGAGGAATTCTGAGGAGGTTGACTTAAACAAGGTTGAGAACATAACAGAACATATGCAAACGAGGCTCACATTAATGGAATTGGTGAAGAAGAAGGTTAAGGAGCGTGAAGTAGAAGAAAACCCTAACATAGCATAGAAGAAAGAGGATCCAGGGGATTTTTACATTCCTTGCATTATAAACGGAGTCAATATAGACAAGGCATTCGTGGATTTAAGAGTGAGCATCAATATGATGCCCTACACCTTTAGTCAAAAGTTAAGGTTAGGAGAGTTAGTAGCCATAAAGATGTTAGTAAAGATGACTAACAGAACAGTTCATCAACCGAAGGGGATTATTAAGGATGTGCAAGTACAAGTTGGTAATTTTACTTTTCCTACAGACTTTTATATATTGGATATTAGAGAAGAAATGGAAACCCTTATGGTCCTTGTAAGACCTTTTCTAGCCACTGCTCACTCAATCATTGATGTTGATGGGGGCGAATTAACTCTGAGGGTAGGAAAGTAGTAAGTAACCTTCAAAGTATCGAAGAAAGACAACATCCCTCCTTTACCTCCAACAAATGTTGAGGAACCCGAACCTTGAGGGCAACGGGAAGATATTAAGGATCCTAGCAGTGCCTTCAGAAAGAAGTGATTGAGTAGAAGAATTCGAAAGAATGAGAGCCATAAGGAAGGTGGAATCAAGGGCATGGTAGCTTATGTGCAAATTATTAGATTAATGACTACACTGTCATTGCACCACTCATTTGAATCATTATGAGCAAAAGAAAAACGTTGAGCTACTAAGGTTAAAAGAAGCACTACATGGGACACAACCCATGGAAACATCGAGCTACTTGTGGGTAAATAGGTATGCCTAGAAGGGTTTGCAGTTTCTCCTATAACTTGACACTAAGGCGTCCCCCGATTTTGAGACATAAGTCTATTCTGTTTTATGATACCAATAATGGTATCTTCTATTCTAGTCTCGTTACCCACTTCTGTAAAAAGGATTAGCAGTCTAATCTATTTGTGTTCTGATATATTATACGCTCTAATGTAAGCTAAGTTCTATTCTGAAATAAGATAAGTTCTGATTTGATACAAGACATATCCTGATTTGATACAAGTTACATTATGATATGAAAGTACTATATCCTTTTCTATTACTTGTACATTCTGTTCTGATATTTAAATGTTTTGTTCTGTATTAATGAATCATATTATGTTCTAAGACACATAATGTTCATATTACTCTTTAATATGAACAATTAAAGATTGCTTGTGATATGATATGATTCTTTACATGTGAATGCTAGATGACTGTTAGAGATAGTCGCCAGTTTATAACTTATTTAGTTGTTCCCCACTAAGCTATATGCTTTGCATGGTGATTTTACCTCCATGTAGGTTCTAATAAGAAGGTTTAAAGACTGGGACAAAGATAACCATAGTGGCTAAGAAGAAGATGTTTTTTTTGGAAGTGTTCAATTCGTTTTTGTTTTGTACTCATTATGATGAGACCCTTTTGAATTTTGTGTATATAGTTTGTAATAACTATAATACAAGTTGACTTTTAAATTTATGGCATGCATTTTGATATTTATACAATGTGTATAAGGTTAACTGTTGTCAAGAACAAATGAAATTTAGTATATGTTTGCATGAATTTCTTGAAAAACTTGGAATGCTATGGATTGTTTAGTTATGTTTTGTATGGCACCTGTATATCCTCTTAGGGGTATCTAGGTGTTACAATTTTTATGTGATAAAAATATGCCATTTTGATTAACGAAGCATCCCAAAATGATTTTGCTCAAATTAAGATTTTCAGAAAAATTTTATATGCCAAATTTTCCATTTTTAGCATCTCAATGGTGTTTCAGTTATCTTGATAATTTTTGGGTGATTCAAAATTATTCTTATGAACTTGAAACAACCTAGAGATGCATGGAATGATGATTTGATGTTTTGAAAATCTTGGAAAATCTTGGAAATTAATTTTGAATTAATTAAGTAGAGTATTATTTTCTAGCAAAACTAAAAATTGGCATGTGATACAAAATTAAACTGTTTAATTTTGATATCAAATATTCAATTTTAAGGTGAATTAATTTTGAATTAATTTCTAGAATTAAGAGTTTAATTTAAATTAGTTAATTTTAAATTCTGAACCAAAATGACATACAAGATTAAATTTAGTCAAGATAACACTTAGGAAGAAATTTGATTCAAGAGTTGAGTCAAGTTCCAAAATGTAGGATCCATAACTTATCACAATGAATTTTGACGTATTTAATTTTATACATTAAAGGATGCATGTTAGAAGTATGAGCGGACTTGCATGATGGATGGTTATGGACTTAATCCCAATATGATTAGGGTGTCTACATCATACCATATAGTTTATAGTAACTATATATATAAATGATATATACAAGACTATCCTAGTTAGATGAGACCTAAGTAGAAACCCCTCACTTAGAATATTAAAACTAATGCCTTCCATTAATATGGTGAGAACTAAAGTTCTTTTAGAGTAGGGTTGTCGGGCAAACCCAAGCCCACTTGATATGTGTTTAATTGTTAATACATTTAATCATTTACACTTAGTAATTAATGATTCGAAAATGCTTAAAATACTCACTTTAATTCATTTATGATTTTAAGTACAATTTGGAAGCAAAGAAATTAAAGTGAGTCAAAAACACTGAATTTGGGCTATTTTCTGAAGATCAATACTCACTTGTCTTTATGGAGTGAGACAAAGAAAATTAAAAGACAAGAAAAATGAAGACAAGAAGAAAAGAACGTGAGCTGCATAGATTGTGTAGAAATTTCATGCATATATTTATGTGATTTAATGACCATACAAGTTAGTATTCAATTAATGGACAAAGGAAGGCATTGGAACAAGCTTAAAATGACATGCAAGCAATTGGATATAAAAACAAAACGACGTAGGAAGGTGGGAGCAGTCCAACCCAAAGTAGAAGGAAGCTAGCGTTAAATGCTAGCATCGTTTGCACTTAACGCATGACATGAAACGCTAGCATTGCATGTGTAAACGCAACGTTCAATAAAGAAAGGAGTGAGGGTTTTTAAATGGAGGCATAAACAGTAGATGGTCCAAGATGTTTATTTCGTAAAACTAGTGAATAGTGAGCTGGAGAATAGTGAGTAGCATAAAATAGGTTTAGCAAACAGAAGAGAGAGGTGCGGCAGAAGAGAGCTAAAGGGGTCTTCAGTGGGGCAATTTTTATGGGGGCTAAAGCATTTTCTTAGGAGAGACTTATAAAGGGATAAACATCTTGACACCAGTTCGGAGGTGTCATCAACGTCGAGGACTTGGGTTAAGTATTTCTTTCATATTTTTGTTGTTTCTCTCTCTTATTGAATTGATTGTGTTATCCTAGGCATATTGAATTGGGTTTTGTGTATGGGTAATTGGAATTTTGTTATTGTTCAGTTATTTGTGTATGAACTCATTAGGTATTGTGAGATAATGATTTTAATGCGTTTATTGAATCGTTTAATTAGAAACCCATTCTTAGAATTCCGATATAATTTGTAATTGTTATGCTCAAATTCATACATAGCGACAAATGATTTGTAATCATTAGGGATAACATGACCTAGGTTAATTGACGCATCGTATGTGGTTGTTTCCTTGATTAATCAATTTTTCTAATTTGTAATGCTACAGCCTAATTAAATCTAGAGATCGTATCCTGGGTTATTCGATGGTTATATTTAATTAATGATCGTATCTTGATTAAACAAAACCTAAAGGAAAACTTGGGTTAATTGTTAACCCACGATTAATAATTGCTAGGAGAGGTTAAAGAATAGCAAATCAAGAAAATATGCTTAGTTAGGGTATAGGTCGAGATTGAATCAAAGAATCGGGTCCCTATCGACTTCCCCACTTTTATCTTTTTTTTGCATGTTTTCTTTAATTTGTTTTTATTAGTTAGTTTCATTTTATTTTCTTCTTTCAAAAATCCAAAGCCCCCATTTTAAACCTAAACACTAGTTAATTTCATTTCATAAACTTTGCACACACTCTCTATGAGATCGACCTAGACTCACCATTGCTATAGTAGTAGGTCTTGTTATTTTATTTTGACTAGCATAACGACACACGGTCATATACATCGATACCAATGAGAATATTTGGGCCAGGGAGATTGCTGCTAAGCACTTTAGTCCAAACTGTACATTATGGAAAGAATCATATCCTGATCTTTCTCTTTATAATTAATCCAATCTTGAATAAATTGCTATATGTAGCAATAAAGTACTCATCATGTGAGGTCCATGCTGTAAAAGGTAAAATGTTGGGCTTTATAATTGTACGACTAGGTCCAATATCCATAAATCCAATAGCTTTGATGAGGCGATCATATTTGTCTTGTCTAAAGAGTTGGATCTGGACATATAGTCATTGGACTAGAATACAATCTAATTTCATGTAGGTCTGCTGTAGCATATCTATAGAATCATCCCCTAGAGAGATAGGGAATCAGAGGATTCATCTTTAGAGGTCATAACAAAAACAACAAACTAGTGTCTTCATTTTCAATGGGTTATTCCTCAATAAGATCTTCAAAGTTATTAGAAGAATGAATAGGAAAATTTGATTGCATGTACTTTAATAACTTAACATCTTTCTTGCTTTTGTGAGAACAGGTTAGTGCAAAGTGTCCTGGTTGTTCACAGAAAAAACATCGATCAGCTTTTTAAGAATGATGGGATTTCTTTTTGAAGAATCGAACAAGCTTTCATTTTGTTCCATCTTTTCTCATATAAGTTTTCCTTAAGGGTTTGTAACCTTCCATTTATCTGTGAAACTTTCGTTGATGATGGACATGATTGTGATGAGATTTCTTCTTATTACTACAATCACAGTTCTTTTTGTTTTTGCACTTAATTTGAAGATAAGGCTTCTTGCAAACTTGTTTGAGAATTGGACCATCTTTAACAACGTTCTTGAATAAGGCAAGTTGATCACAAATCTTATCAAGAGAGGTTAAAGCAAGCTAGTAGATTTCTCTAAGAGATATATTAGCAATATCCCTTTGTAAAGAAACAATGGTTTGTTGTAACTCTGGTTGCAGTTAATCTAGAAGGGATGAGATAAAAGTATATCAAAGATTAGCATCATTCCATCCATTCAAAAGATAATACCTTTCCGTCATATATTGAAAATGCTTCTATAAATCATGCTTACTAAGTGAACATCATTTCATTCCAAACTACTCCTAACGGATCTACTTATCTAAAAGTTGAAAGCCACCAATGAATTCCTTAAGAAATATTCCAAGAAGAGCTCTGACTGTAGTGACTTGGATATACTGAAGTCTTTGATAGTCGTCAATACTTTGCCATCATTCTTGCAAAGTACCAGTGAAACGAGAAGTGAACTCAGACAAAATATCCTGAAAGATTATTCGATCGAGTCATTTGAAGATCTATCCATGCATCAAATTCATACAAGCGATCTCTCTATTTCTTTAAGGGAAGATCGTCAAAAGTAAACCAAGGTCCTAAAGTAGGCTTGGTTTGTGTAGATAGTTAAGTTGGTGTTACTTGTAGTGCTGATGCAGGTCTGAAAGTTTCAGTACCTATAGATTCTGTTTCACTTATATCTGGTTCAGCTTCAGTAGGTTCAGGCATAGTCATCAGAACTTGTGTTAGGTCTGATAGGTCAGCTAGTTGTGCTGAGGAATCATAAGTTAGTTCAGAGATCTGTTCAGATGATGACTCAGAAATTGTTGTAGAGAATTCAGATATTGGGATAGAGGCTTTAGAAAAAGCATTTGAATTATCTATTTGAGCAGAGGAATCTTCTGTAGCAGGTTTAGGTGCAAAATTTGCTATGAACACTGTCAGAGGTGCTTTATCCTTCCCAGTAGCGGTGGAAGGTTGGGATTTTGGTGAAGAAATAGGAAGTGTATGAATCTGTAACGGTTAACTCCACTGGTTAACTGGTTCAAGTTTAGTGTATAAAGGTAATGGCTTATGAACTTATTCAGGCTTTGGCTTTGTAACACCCCACTCCCGTATGACTCGAACCCGACATCGATGGTGATATCCGAGTCCGTGTCCCACGAGGGTGACGTGCTACATCACTCAGTCAGTCAAAACTCAGTATTAACCTTTTTTTTCTTTCCTTCACACACACAGACACATTATAACATATACGGAAACAATTTACACAAACCATTCAATGGACTCGGGGCCCTTTTCATTCATACCATTAACTCCAGTCTGTTGATTTTACAAACTGACTTAAGCAATAATACAGAAAATCAGAGAATAAAAATACACTAATGCAGATGCAAACTGATCCCGACCTCTTACTTTCACTTGTATACAGTACTCCCGTGTCAAACGGGGTATTCTTCAGGACCTGAAAAATAGATGCAAATTTTGGGTGAGTTTTGCGAACTCAGTGAGAAACCATCATCGATGGTTCACTCAAATCATGCATTACGCAAATTGCGTACAGCACGGCACAGTAATATTCAATTTAACAGTATTATATAACAATTTACAGTAGTCTATAACAGTTTACGGTATCAGTAACAATTTACAGTAGCACAGAACAGTTCACAGTATCACATCACAATTTACAGTAAATCATGGCATCACGCAGTTCAGTAATCGTCACACAATTTGGCAATTCAATCAGTCATGTATATAATGCATATGAGACTCTTTCCAGTTATTCAGTATTGTGCCCAAGTGCTCAGTCAGTGTTCAGTGGGGGACGCGTCAGGGATTTCTCCCCTCGGGCTCGAGGCCCGGTCAGTACAGTGTTCGAGCTCGAGGCTCTTTTCAGTGATAATAGCACTTGGGTCACATGTCCATTATCTGATCATGCATTTATGCATGCAATGCAGTGTTCAGTAATTCAGTGTATGGCTATAAAAGCCCAGTATTGTGATTCTCAGTAACATACAGTAATTCAGTCCAGTACAGTAATCCAATCCAGTACAGTAGAAACATGTCATTTGATCACGTACATTTCAGACATTTCAGTAATCATGCAATTTCTCAGTCCAATACAGTAGAGGCATACCATCCGATCATGTATATTTCAGTAATCATACAGTTTCCCATTTGGCAAGTAAATTCACGTTGAGCATTTAAACAGTCAGGAATTTGAGAAACCAACTAGGTTACTCACCTGTACTTCCGAGCCAAAATCTGGAAGTCTCAGTGACGTCGGTGGACCGACGCTCCAAGTGTGACTCTATAACAGTGACAGTATATAAACATTATCAATTGTTCAATCAGAACTATTTCAGAATGCACATGTAACACTTAGAAGGTGCACAATGCATGTTCATGATATTCCCGGCCTTAATCCAATTTTTTTTCCAACAATAAAATCCGTAGAAAAATTAGAAATTCAATGGCGCTGACAGCGCTCAATTTGGACCTCTATAGGTCCCCAATTAAATAAAACAGTGATGCCATACCCATTTCCCGGACACCCGTCAATTTTCCGTCCAAAAATTCCCAATTTCCCATGAAATGAAATTCAATGTCTCACGAATCCGATGCCTCAAGAATCAGGTCAATCGGACGTCGGACGGAAAAGTTATAAGCAAAAGGGTGGAGGGAAGTCAGTTCAGCAAAAATACATGTCCTAGTCGACTAAAACATGTTGTAGTCGACTAGGAGGTCTACAGTGCCTAATTGGATACTTTCCTTTTTCCGACTTCCCAACTTGCCTAGGTCATAACTCTTTACTCTGAACTCCAAATTGGACAAACTTAGTGTCTATTTCATAGAGAAAAGAGAGATCTACAATGTTCATGAAGAACACAAAAGCCAAATTCACCTCTAAGGGTGTCAAACATCCAGTCCAAGTTTCTGTCCAGTCAATAAGTTCCTAACCAGTGCAGTATTTTGTAAATTCAATAACTCCTCATTTCCTTAGTCAAAAATTACAGAATAATTATGTTCATCAAGATCACAATGTTATCTAAAACTTTCATGAACAGTCTAAATTCAAATTCAATAGCTAACTAGGTCAAACAATTCAGTGAAGGCTGCTGCCCCTGAAAGTACTCAAATTGGACAGTGATTTTTCAAACAGTATAACTCCTTGTACAAATGTCACAAAATTCACTACCTTATATCCCTGAAAAGAT
>JANIPM010000004.1:43359174-43375646 GCA_027478405.1 Erythroxylum cassinoides
AAATCATATCCTAGGTTATTTGGTAGTCAAGTTTAATTAATGAATTTATCTTGATTAAACAAAACCTAAGGAAAAACTCGAGTTAATTATTAACCCACGATTAATAGTTGCTAAGAGAGATTTTAGAACAACAAATCAATAAAAAATGTTTAATTAGGGTGTAGGCCGAGATTGAACCAAAGAATCGGATCCCTACTGAATTCCCCACTTTTATTATTTTTCGTATGTTTTCTTTAATTTGTTTTTATTAGCCTAGTTTCATTTTATTTTCATGTTTTAAAAATCCAAAATTGCTCGTTAAACCTAAACATTAGTTACTTTCATTTCATAAACTTTGTACACACTCTCTGTGGAATCGACCTAGACTCACCACTGCTATAGTAATAGTCTAGTTATTTTATTTTGACTAGCATAATGACGCGTTGTCACCCCTCTACATGAATATGTTCGAACCATAGAAATAAGGTTTTTGAATTAATAGGTCGGTTTTAATTAGCAACGTTGATTTGTTTGGCAAACCTAAGGTCAACATGGACAGAGAAGAAGTTGGGTAATGTACATGAGATATACATGCATCAAGAGTTGATAGCCCAATGTTTGTGCACACATCAACATTTGATAGCTACAAGGTCATTCCTATTGGAGTTATGTAAATATAGTACCCTGGAAAGCAAATGTATTTACTTATAACTTAATCTTCTTCCAGTTACTTTTGTAATGAAAATATTTATTATTAATAAAACAAAAGAGTTTGGTTTATTTGAATGAACATTATATAACTAGTCATAAGGTACCAAGATTCTTTTGTAAGTAATATACATATACATGGAGATGTATAGAAAACATGTATATTATTAGAATCTAAATTAGTTGATTCACAGTTGAATAATCAAGTTGGTTGCTTGGTTATGGTTTAGATTGTAGTGTTGCGATTTATCTCCATATAAATAAAGGAGTTTACTTCAAAGGAATGATGAGTTTCATATTATGATATTAGTTGACTATTGCACTATTAAATGAATCTAGAATTACGTATGTTTTTAAAGAATAAAGTAGACCGTCACTTTAATCTTAAAACATACACTTTAGCATTTGTTTATTACAAACCACAATCTTGATCATACATTCATTATAGCTTATATACATCTAGTTTGCAATTAGGTTTATGCCTTAAGTAAGTTTGGTTACCCTCAATTCATCACTCATACATTCACCAATTCTTTTCTAATGCTTTATATTCGCATAATTTTCCCAAATCTCATTCATTTATACTTAATTCACATTGTTCATATCCTTTGAATCACATTTGCATTCATAAGAACATCCTTATTCCATTAACAACTCATACTTCCTAAATGCATATACATTGATATCATACAATTCATTCCTTAAATTATAGCATCAGTTAACAACCTAAACTCATCAAATACTTAATCAATTGATTCAACATCAAACTAAGTTCATTTTAAGCCCTAATCAAGTCCAAATACACCAACGTATAGTGCCTTATCCTTATATGATTCAACAAGAACACAAAACATAATTTTTCTCACTTCTAAGCATTTTCACGATCGTGGGAAGGAACTAATACAATTCCCACGATCATGGAATAGGTGAACCAAAAGTTCACCTTGATTTTCCTTGAGCTTTTCTTCCTAATTTTAACACCTTCCTAATAGTCCATCAATTATACCTCATTTATACCTTAAAAATACTTCAATTCTTGATCAATTAATCTCTAATTCCAATTTAAAATCATTCATTTGTTAACTTATAAACAATTTATCCTTTATGCATCAAAAACTAAGCAGAAGATTTCATTCACTTTTATACATGTAATCCTAGCTCTTTCCCATTTCAAGAACACTATGCTAACACCTTTCTTTTGCATAAATTCACCTTCAACATACTTCAATTCTCAATCTAATTCATCCTTAAAACAACCTATAACCTCAGGTTTCCATGTATCAAAAAAAAAACCAATTCATTCATTAAATTCCAAGCACACTTCATCATCAAACCTATATGCAATTCATCCCTAATCAATCATCATGAATATTATGCTCACACATGTCAAAATAGGGCAATTAATCACTTACTTGTTCTGCTCAAAGTCCCCTCAATTAACAAGCTAACCAAACCTTCCAAGAATTCAAGCATACACTAAGAACAAGATGGAAATAAAAGGGTTTCAATCACAGGATGAAGGCTGCAGCATTTTGGAAAAATTCAAGGTTATGGAGATTGTGTGGGTGTTTTGATAGTGAGGAGGAAGAAGAAGAGCGCATGTGACCAAAAATATGAAAGAATATGGTCTTTTAAATGTAGGAATCGTGGCGTATAAGTGTGTGGTGAGGGATGAGACACATGGTGACATTTGTCAAGTGGAGAGCTATATCGTGTGTCTTCCTCTCATGCTTCCAATTGTCACCTAATGTTTGTTCCATTTGTCTCATAATTTCCTAGGCCACTTGTCACCCAATTAGGTAAGTCATTTGTCACTTATTCTCAATGCCATATGTCACCATTTCATAGGTCTAATCAACCTAAATTCTTATATATCAATTTATCTTGCCCTTTGACATTTTTCCTATACTAAATGCACATATCATTCCATCAATCATTCAATTGCAACAACAAATTTACAAATTACTAATTATAATCCATCAAAAAAAATTCAAGACATAATTAATACAAAATCACACAATCACATCATAATCACTTAAAACCTTTCATACACCAGAATATGTCAATTGAGTGCAATTTGTCTAAATCACAATTCATGTTTGTTTGCCAATATGATGCATATGAATCAATCATAAAATCATGTCATAAATGTACCAAATTCATTCGATATGAGGCCACTCATGTAACTCAATAGTCTAACACTTTAAATCCTTCAACAATTTAAAAGACGGGATATTACAAAATAAATATACAATCTATTAAGCACATATCACCAAGGGAGGTTCCAATTGATATATTGATGATAAAAAAATTATAATGAATACTAAGGTGGTTATTATTTTGATGTAAAGAAATATAAAAACAAATTATAGTCATAAACTTAAGAAGATAGCGTATGAAGTTGATAAAGAGAAGTTGCAGTTTGTAATTAATGAAATCAAGATAAAAAAAAAGAATAAAAGAAGATCAAGGCTCATCAAGGTTATTTTACATCTTGTGTTGTTATTTGTAAGCTTAGTCTATTAATTTGATGATCCAAAAGGATCACCATACATAATCATTGCATCTTACTTTACTACATGACTCTTTACATTCATCAAAAGGCATTCAAGCTTTTGATTTTAATATAAAAGCCTTTTGATCTTTCAAATATTCTTTGGGGAACATTTTTGTAAGTCTTTAGTCTTACCTTAATTATTGTAATAATGATGTTGAACTAATATATGATGAATTAGTAGAAAGTTTAGAAATTAAGAGTAAGAAAAGAAAGAAATTGTCTTCCAAACTCAAAAAAGTTCAAAAAGAGTTAGGTGCATGCATGAGTGATAATAAAAAGATGAAAAGTGAATTGTACGTTATTAAAGCATCAAAAAATGTGATTATTAATGACAATCATAACTTCTATGAATTAAGGCATGAAAATGAAGCATTTAAAATGGTAGATTTCCTTAAGGATTCTTTGTCCAAGATTACTAAAGGGAGTGAAAAACTAGAAAACATATTAGTATCCCAAAAGAGTTCTAGTGATAGGTATGGAACTGGATGTAATTTTGAGAGTGCTTCCATCACAAAAAACTACTTTTTTTAAGGACAAATATTTTTTAGTGAAGAACCATTTCCTAAGATGAAAAATAAGTATAAAGCATCAAAATTTAAGCATACATATGCATATAAAACATACACTAAGGCTCAACCTAATAGAAAAAATCATACTTTCATTTATGGCTCACTACTTCAAAATAGAAATCAATACTCTTAAGGGAAGAATAGGCATAACTTTTATGATAACATGCAAACCCATTCATACCCATATTGAAGCACACATCACGCCTTCATTCATAATAGGCATCATACGTATAATCATGTTAAAACTTTTCACCAACCTACGAGACCATTCAACATATTTAATGTCTAAAGAAAACTTCCTCATTATACAAATGCATAGAATTCCAAGCAATCACTACTCATATAACATGATATGTCATTTTTACCTTAAGTTTGGACATATTGATAGATTTTGCTTTATTAAACAAAGAATATTAAGCAATTTTCTCATCCTTGTTTATATTGATTGTTATTAATTATGTATATTAATTAGAAAATTGTTAAATTTTGTAAACACCCAATTCACCTCCCTTCCCCCTTAGGTACCATTAGGGACTAACAAGTGGTATTCTTAACTTATGTTAGTATGACCCATGTTTAAATTTGAGATATAAAAATGTCTATTAGTTTTCTAGAACACAATGGTTGACTAACATCTTAATGCGGTCAACCAGTGAAACACAAAATGTTGATTTCTACCTAACTAATGAATTTTTTCTTTGTTTGATCGCTTGTTTAATTTTCCAGACAGACACACTAATCGACCAATATCCTCCAATGTTCGACCAATGTCCTAGACTTTAAGACTTCCTTTTCAAAAAGTTTGCAAAGATTTTGGTCCCTCCTTTATCGATCACCTATACATATTAGCTGAGTAATATACTTCATTGGTCAACGAGTAGATTATGTTTTAAAACCAATTCAATTTTCTCACCACATATCCACAATTGATTCTTCCTTCGTTTTTGGACACCAACATTAGTCAACCAGTTGAGTCAAATGGTTGACTGGTACTACTATTTTTAGTATTTTCTTCACCTCTTTTCCCTTATTCTCATATTTTATGTTTTATCCCCTCTAAAACCCTATATAATTAACTCTTTTCCTTGAAAAATATCATCCTTTATTTCATAAAATTCTCATTACAGTTGCATGAAAATGAAAATTTTTTGTTTCAATATTGGGAATTTCTCAATATTTTCTTAGTTAATAGTTATATTTTTTAAGATGATGCCTTCATAGTTAAATTTTCAATGAAGTTAAGGTTGCTTCCCTTTTAATTATATCGACACATATTTTTTGTTTATTTGGTATTTTTGGGCTTTCAAAATTATGCTTTTTTAATTTATTGTTGGATATTGCAATTATTCCTTTATTTATTATAATTCCATCCATTAACTTTGTGAAAACTTGTCTATGGTGTTTTAATTAAAATTTTCAACTTAGCCATTATATCAAAACTGGAAAAAAATTTAAATCAGACATAATTAGAGATGTCTCTATCAAAATCAATATTTTATTACAACTCTTTAAATATTCAATAGCATTCTCTAGTGAGAATGGTTAGCAATCTTGAGCAAATTCATCTTTTTAACCAAATTAGTTTAATGCATGAAACTTTACATTGTGCTTTTTTATTTCTTTTTGATGATTCCAAAAAGGAGGGAGAAAGTTTGGTGATATTATATTTAGTGTGATAACATTTAGGGGGAGTACTGAAATTTAGGGGGACTGATTGTTTTTTATTTTTGTATTTCTTACATTTTATATGATATGCTTGAATAAATTGAAGTTATCATCTATGGATATTCCTTTGATTTGGAATATCTCTTTTGTTCTTGATATTGAATTATGCTCTTTGATAAATGATTATTTGACTATATTTATATACCCATATTTAATGTGATTTTCTTTTTATTTAATAGTTTTATAGTATTTTTAATACTTAATTCACTTCAAGTACATTTATAGGTGATAATTTCCTTCCTGGACTAAAAGGAGAAGCATTCAGATGAAATCGTGGCATGGAATGAAGACTTGAAGCAACTTGAAGATACACGACCATGTACAGTGATTATGTAAGTCTCTATAAACAAGTGAAGATTTGAAGAATTTTGTTCTGTTCATGTGAAGTTACACGCCCGTGTATGACAATATACACGATCATGTTTGTTGTCTATGTATGCAGCACCCCCTTATCTTAGGATACATACTGGAACACCCTGAGGACATTTCAATACATAACCTATGATAATGGCGCACTACATTCAATTAGCACATTCACATATCTTGGCATCATCTATGTTTATTCTCTTATAAACATCATAAGGAAAGTCACCAAATTTTAAATTCAAAATTTTCCTTATTTCATTTCATACAAACCGAATGTCTAAAATGTATCTTTCAACATTCACACTTATACAACCCATAGCCTAATACAAAAAGTGCTACATGAAAGAGGAAATATACAAAATTTAGCTAATCTGTTCATATCCAGCTGACCGACCTTTGAGTCATTTCTTCTTGTTTCCAAAAGTAAAAATGTCCCTCAGTAGCTAAAGTTATCCCTCGATCCTGAAAAGTCAATGTTGCAATTTTGATGAGTTTTGCGAACTCAATGAGGTAACTATCATCGATGGTTCACTCAATTGATGCATCACATCAATGCATATAACATATTATTCACATCTTTTTGCATATTCATAAAATATCACATTTCACATTCAGAACAATCATCATAATCCTTTCATTTATATACAATACACATATCAAGTATAAATGCAATGCACGTGAGACTCACTTTCATTTATTATTGTCATTGTGACCATGTGCCTTTTTACTAGCTCATATCCCTTAGTGGATACCGAGTACATTTATAACTGAGCCTGAGGCTCTAATCACAATTCGAGCTTTAAGCTCTTTATCCTGGCGACTCCGATCACAACTTCCTTTATCTTATATGTATTCATGTATTGAATGTTTCACATAACATATTCTTAGTCAATCATATGATTACACATTCACATTCAGATCACATTTATCATCGGACCTTAGTCCAGCATTCAACAGAATTGTTGAGCAACATTTATTTCATCACATTCACATATAAGGAGCACTTCAATAACTCATTCATACACCAGAATCATCGTACCTTCATTGTCTGGAATCAACACAAGCAATTCACATTCATTCAATAACTCAAACACAATATAAAGCAAACAAGTGATTGGGTAAGACCGTCTAGGTTACTCACAAGTCGCTCCCGAAGCTAATGCCTGGAAGTTCTGGCAACATCTGGAGGTTGAGGCTCCAGTTGCTCCTCTATAACAAGCAATATACACAAATCATAATTTGCACAATTATAAGTGTTTAATAATGCACATGTATGTAAATAAAATATGCATAATGAATGTTTATGACAATCCTGGGTATTTTTCCATTATCCTCATCACTTAATCAATCCTATATCAAATCTAAGTATGATTTGTACTTAGGTTTATATCTTAATAAAACCATTAAAATCACAATTCATATCACATTGAATCACTTTCAGGTTTTTCCAAAAACGGACTTTCGGGTCTACTATTCTTGATCATTTATACAATGAAAATGTTTGGCAATACTCTCTTCTAGAAAAATGTTCCCCTATCTCTTAAGCTTCTAATGACACCAAGAGTGTTTAATTTGATTCAGAAATCTGAAAGTTATACCTTAATATTTTTGGATTGTTCTTATACTGAAATAGTACACTATAATCAATTTCCATCTAGAAATTGAAAATCATAGAGACTGAATCAAAATTTGACTTCTTCATATAATCTGTATCCCTATGTCTCTAGTTTACTCCAAATCACAAATAATCTCATTTGGATGACTATAGAACAATATATTATTAAAATACTGAAACCTATTCAATGAAATCTTCCTGGTTATTATATTCCAAAACAGTCAAAATTTTCATCTTAATTCATCAATCAATCCATTTCAGATGGTCGTAAAGATAAAAAAACAATGTCTTATGAATCTATTGGTTTAAGTCTCATATCAATTGGATGTCTAAAGAAAAAGATATAGCCAAAAGATCAAGAGATATTCAAAAAAATAAACTCCCTTTAATAAACATCAGAGTCGCAATCGTGCTCATAAAATTTTCAAAATTGCGATTATGGTTCTGATTTAATCTAAAGAAGCACGATTGTGGCTCCCCTCCTTCTTCCGAAACCCAGTTTTTTTCTTCTCCTCTTTCATTCCTTCAAAAACCACTTCTCTAAATCATCTATCTCCATTTTTGACTTCTAAGCAACCCAATATATTCAAACATATCAAAAATCAAGAATTTACATCAATGTTAAAAGCATAAAATAACTCATTCACTTATGTGTTTTCCAACTTTCATTACTGCAATTTTTTCATCTTTGTATATTTTCCATTTTCTCTTCATTTTTCAACTCTCATTATACTCTAACATTCATCAACAACTCCAATCTTTCATAAACAAGTATCCAAAATTGATGCTTAAACAAAATCATCAAAACACAAAATGATCATTCATGCATTTCTTTCCTTCTCTATGTTTTCTTTTTTTTACTGCATCTTTCATTTTTCTATTTTCTCCCATTGCTTCTCTAAATATCATTTTAGTCATTCATTCACATCTCTAACATCACCATACAACTATTCTTCATCTCTAAATTCGTTCTTTTGTTTATCTCTAAAAATGCTCAAAATTCACGTATATTCATATATATATATAGTGAAAACAGGGTCATCACTTATGTTTTCTTCAAAAAAGTTTCTGCATCTAGTTATACACATTTTCTATGTTCTATCAACTCCAAAAATAATTTCTATACTAACTTATAACGCGATGATCATCAAATCTGAAAAATCAACAATTCACATTTTCATATTATATTCACAGTGAACATGAGAAATATACAGTGAACATGAGAAATATCCATTTTTCTCTTATTCATGACATAACAACAAACTACCATTTTTTTTCATAAAACAACTCTAAAGGATTTACACAATTCTTACTTGATATAGCTCCAAAATTTGTAAAATCTCAAGAATCCCTAAAATTCATGCAATGCACATACACCTTGTAAAAGTTGGCAAGCTTTGGTTTTTCTTAAGGTTAGTGAAAGAAAATAGAAAAGTCGAAGTGGAAATGAACAAATAAAACAAGGTATGGAGTCAGTGAAGGTTTGATGAAAAACTTTGTGTAAAAGAGGAAATTTGAAGGAAAAGACTATGAAAAAGGAGATGAAGATGAAAACACTGTGTACTTAGTCTTTCAAGTTACAAGAACTTGACTTGGTCTTTCAAAAGAATCTAAACATTAAAACTAAACTAGACAAGTGATACTTGTCACTCATATATCTTCTAAGGCATAACTAAGTTCCTGTTGAACTAACCCCTTACTCCCATCTTTTTGTTCCAATTGTCACTAATTTACAACATCAATAACTCACAATTTCCAAATTCATCTCCAAATTTTCAAAGTCATTTATATCATTTGTTTTCTTATTTCTATTTTCATCCATCAATTTTCTTGACACATGGTGTTTTTCCTAATCTAATAATAATATTCAACATTTTTGGAAATTATTCCTAAAATTTACCAAAATTTAAAATTAACAAATACACTCACCAACTAAATTGTCAATACAACAAATTCACAATTCTCAATAGTATCACATCATAATTTAATTATACCCGAAATTATCTATGAATGTATGAACAATGATTTTCATATGCAAAAAATTCATTATTTACGTGTATGTGTATCTCATACTATGCATAAGCATTAAATGTGTTTTCTAATCTCTCAATAATCTTTCATATTTACTATTTTAACCTCCTCTCAGGTAATGGGATTTTACAATGTAAGTCTCCATATTCGCGTGAAATTGCAAATTTAGGTATTTTTTAGAAATACACGGTCACTTACATGCCTGCGTATGTTAACCTATATCCCAGAAACCCTAGTTTTTACTATAAAAGGATGCAAACGAAGGAAAAATAAGGTGAGTTAAGTTTATAAGAGATTTTAACTTGTATGAAATAGAAAGAGGTGACAATGTTGATCAAGGGATGAGGAGAATAGAAGAATATGTTAAAAGATCTGATAAATAACAACATCCAATCCAATTTTACAAGAATATCCAATTAAAAAAGGAAATTTAGAATTATGATTTCTTTGTTTTCTATTAGCTTTTTTGTATGTTTATCTTTGGTTTTGTTTTCTATAAGTATGATTTAATGCGTAGGTGTCATGAACCCTAAGTTGTTAAAATAATATGATTTGATCTTTTGTTTAATGCGATTTTATCAATTGGTTTATTATGATTCAATTATGCATTTTATTCTTGTTCTAATAAATCTGAAATATTAGTTCATGATTTGATTTCATATGATTGAGATTGAAAAAAACTTTTGTATGAATAGATCTACTATAATCAAAAGGAGTTGCATGCAAACCTAGAAACAGCTCGACATAAATCCTTTAGATTATGGTCAAAACTAATGGGAAATTCATAAATAGATAACACAATCCTAAGGATTTTAACTAGAAAGATTTCTAGTAATCCACTGGTGGATTAGTTATTAATAATCTTGAGAAGGATATTAACATAAGAAAGGAGTTTCTACGGTCCAATAATCAGTAATATAATTGCATGATAAATGGTTAATATTTAAGGATTCTTATGAAGATTTATCACTTAGGTACTATTATTTGATATTGAATTTTCTTAATAATTTCCTTGATCTGAGTTTAGTATTATTTAAATCTTAGTTTTTTTTAGTTTAATTTTTAATTAAATCCACAATTTGATTCAATAGTTAGATAACAAAAAAAGGTTAATTACTAATATTTATAATCCTTGTGAGATCAACCCATATTTTCCTATTTTAGCTACTACTATATCGTGCATATGTAGTTTTTATCGTTGATAATTTCTTATAAGAATAGAAAGCAATCAATCACTCTTCATACTGAATAATGTTTTATGCATGTATTAAGGTGAGCTAATCACTATCTTGAATTATATTTTTTGTTCTTAACTTCATTATTGTTCTCTAATATTACATTATCAAAAAGGGGAAAATTGTAGAACCAAAGTAGATTCCAATTGATATTTTGATAATAAAAAAAACATACTTACTACTAATGTGTTTATTATTTTAATGTAAAGAAATATTAGAATGAAATAAAGTCAAAACTCAAGAAGATGGTGTATGAAGTCAATAAAGGCAAGTTGAAGTTTGTAAATAATGAAATGAAGATCAAAACAAGAGCAAAAGAAGATTAAGGCTCATTAAGTTTATTTTACATCTTGTGTTATTAGTTGTAAGCTCACTTTGTTAATTTGATGATCCAAAAAGCTTACTATGTATAATCATTGCATCTTACTTCATTGCATGAATCTTTATATTCATCAAGAGGCACTGAAACTTTTGATTTTAATATAAAAACCTCTTGATCTTTTAAATATTCTTTGGGAAACATTTTGGGAAGTGCTTAATCATATTTGGATTAAACCAATAGGTTTTAAGGATTTAAAATTGCTAAAAGTATGTTTTAAGGTGATTGGTCAACCTATATTGGTTATTGGTTGACCTATTGGGTTAGTGATTGACCTATTTAGGTTAAAGTTGTTAAATTTGATCTTCTGAGAATTTGTGGCAATATTGGTTGATGCATTGACCTATATAGTGTAATGGTTAATCAGTGTTCCAATGGCTAGTGAATCTAGTGCTATAAATACATACCAGTCAATTAGTATGCTATATTGGCCTAATAGTGCATTATATATAACTATTTTGGGGCCCAAAACACTATAAATAGGTGTTTTCTTATTGGTTCTAAGGTCAAGAAGTTTTTGGGTGTTGTATATAGATATTTCAAAGAGTTTTTTCAATCATTTAAGTATCACTGCATTGTTTTTGCGTGAGTGAGTCATTTTAGAGTTATCAAGTGATAAAGTGAGACATTTTTTAATTGTAATACTTTGTTGGAGTGTTGAAAATTGTACTTGGGGGTGATCCAATCTATGTTAAGGTTTTTATTCACCTTAGAAGAAGATTGTAAGAAAGGTTTCTTTTTACTATGAAAGATTGTACAAAGGTTGTTCTTCACCCTAAAAGAAGAATTATAGTGAAATTTCAAGAAGAGTCTTAGGAGTGGACATAGACAAAGGTTGTTTGTTGAATAACTATGAGTCGATTTGTACTCTCTCTTCCCATCCTCTTCAATTTATTGCTCAATTATTTAATTAATTTATATTAAGTAATTTTTTCATCCTTGATTATATTGATTGTTGTTAATTAAGCATATTGATTAGAAAAGTTGTTAAATTTTGTAAATACCTAATTCACCCTCCCTCTTGGGTGTCGTAGTGGACTTCCAATAATTAAATCACATAGACATGCAACCTGTGGTTGTTGGTAAGTACTATATGGTTGAAATAGTTATGGGATTGTTTATTTCTATGAAATGTCATTCCATAAACAAGAACGAAAGATCTCTACAAACTAGGGATTCAGTGTTAAGAGAGAATGATCCAAAGAAAAAAATATATGACAAGTTATGATAGCACTTCCATTATGTGTACTTAGTTAACTCTTAGTATTAAGGTGGAGCTCTTTCTTTTGTTTTTTATTAGATCTCTTTATCCTGAAAGTTTTTAGTTGCTTACTTTGTTTCTTTTCCTTTTATAGAAAGATGTCTCTATCGCAGGGGTAGGAAGGGGGGAATGAGTGGACGAACAAAGGTTCGCGGAAGGTGGCGTGGGGGTGGAGATGCCGGGGGCCGTGGTTGGGCAGGAGGAGCTATCATGGCCAACAAAGCCACAGGAAAAGCAGATCTGAGGGAGACCCTCATAAGCCACTTTGATGAGGTCGCCGTCCAATTCCACCACAGATCTGAGCGGAGCTTGAAGATCGATCTCCACCGCAACCCTAGCGAACTTACCACGGTGAGCATTCTGGGTAGTCTGATCTATTTTGATGGTTTTGCCAATCAAGTTTCCGAGAGCCATCAAGATGGACGGATGATACCTGGCCACCGATAATTCAGGGAACCGAATCCAGGTGACAACACCCGAGACTTGGCCAGAGGAGGGCCGAAAGTCGGGCGACTAAGGCTGAACGGAAAGGGCATGGCCGGCGATGACCCACGGGCCCTTCGTTAGAGTGTGAAGAAAGTCCTCCTCTTCCACAAATTTTACCAGAAAAAAGTCATTCTCAAGGTCCACCAATTTCATGGGGCCAAACAGATTCCAGAGTGCAGAGATGCGAGACTTAAGGAGATTGAACTCGATTCATCGACCAAGCAATTTGATGATGACTGTGTTAGCCCAGGCTTGGTCGAGTTTGTCTTTGAAGGTTGGAGATAATTCAATACCCAGACCATAGGATCCTTGGATGATGGAGATGTCTCCTTCAGTAATTTCAATGGCTTCCTCCGCAGGCCATGCCAATTCAGCAGTGCCAGAAACAAAGTCAGGTGAGTTTGAAACCACCGCACTGTAGCTGAGAGGCTGGTTTGGGGGCATGGGTGTAGGGGAGGGGGGTCCTCTTCCCTTCCCCGAATTCTCACTTTCTTGGCAGCATGACGGCCAGCGGCAGTGGTGGTGAGATCGGCCATGAACCCCAACAAGGGGGTGGGGTGAGGAGCAGGAAGGATCTGCGAAGAACAGAAACTCGTCCAGCTGAGTGAGCAGTACTGTACCAAATGCAGAGCATTTTGTTAACGGCTACTCTTTTTTCCTACCCCTGCGTTACCCACAGTGGCCGCTACATCCACGGATTCCAGCGCCAGTCTCCCCGCTGCTCAATCCGCCACTCTCAGCCCTCCCGAGTTCAGTACGTGGATGTAAGTTCAACAGCGGGTGCGACGTTCTCCTTCGACTCCTTCCCTGTTCCGTCAGAAGCCCCTAGCGTCCGGCCCTCACGGGGTCCCCCACAGCTCCCGATTTGCAACTCTACCCTCGATCGAACCGTTGGAGTTTACAACGGCTCTTGCTCCAGCCCTCGAGGTGCTTCCCGTCCCTGCTCCCTAGCATCAGCAGCAGAAGCCCCACCGGAACTAGAGGCAGTAGACTCGACCATCTCCCAAGGGCAAGAGCGTATCGTTTCAAGGGACTCAGCCGTCCATGCTCCAAACGCAGCCGTCCCATCCCTTCCCAGCCCCCTTGGGCTAGCAGCCAGGCCCCCGCCCCAGCCTGCCCCACTATCCCCCAGCAGCTGGGCCAGCCTGGCCCCTCCACCATCAGCCTGCAGCAACCCAAGCCCACTCCCCCGCAAAACCCCAGCCCCGGGTTGAACCATGTAACCCTCTCGATTCCCTCGCACACTGACCTTATCATCCAAGACCCCTCTGCAACGCTGCCTTTATAAGGGGCATTGGACGATAGGGATATGGAGACCGACCACTTAGATGCAGATCGGCCTCAAGCCCCGTCCTCCGTCGATCCCACTTCCACGTTACCCCCGGTGCCCCCCCAGACCCGGGGCCAGACCCCCCTCGGCCCAACACCTTTAGTGAGGTTGCTGATACGCCCATGGGGGAGGTTTCCCTGATCCACTCGTCTACCTCGGATACTTATGGGGCCGAAGCGTCTCCTATGGCCTAGCTGCCTCTCCTTTTTTCCCATGTTTATGTCTATATTCATTTGGAATTGTCAAGGGGCTGGAGGACAAACCTTCAAGCCTGTCTTCAAGAACTATTGTCGCCTTCATAAACCTCTCCTAGTCGTTCTGGTTGAGCCCCGCATCAGTGGGACCCGAGCGTTGAAAGTTATTCGGACGTTAGGTTTTGGTCACTTGTTTCGTGTGGAAGCTGCAGGCTTTTCAGGAGGTATTAGGCTTCTGTGGAAAGACGATGTTTCCGTCCGGATCCTGCTGGCTCATCGCCAATTTGTTCATACTACCATTGAGTGGAATCGCATGTCGTTTGATTTCACAGCTATCTATGCTAGCCCGATGTATTCCCTTCAGCATTATCTGTGGCGCCACCTTCAGCATATCACGAGTTTCACGACTAAGCCTTGGCTCCTAGGGGGTAACTTCAATGCCAAACTGGAGCTCGGGGACAAGAGAGGTGGTTCTAGCGCTCACCCAGTTGTCAATCCGCATTTTCGTGATTGTGTGCAGCGTTGTACTCTTCATGATCTTGGGTTTGTGGGGCCTCGCTTCACCTGGAAGTGCGGACAACTTCTTGCTCGTTTGGACCGCACCTTTTGCTCCACCAACTGGTTCCAGTTCCCCACTACCGTTACCCATTTACCTTTCTTGAAATCCGATCATCGGCCTATTCTTATTACTCTGCACATACGTCCTCCTCCCCCCCCAGTGACTCCGCCTTTTCGCTTTCAGTCCGCCTGGCTCACCCATACTTCTTTCCGTCAGTTCGTTACCGATCATTAGACCGAAACTCGATAGGATTTTACTGCGGCCCTCAGCACCCTTGCGAAACAGTTACAACACTGGAATGCGTCCACGTTTGGTAATATCTTCCACCAGAAGAAACATCTTCTGGCCCGCCTTGCCAGCATCCAAAAGCGTCTGGAATCTTCTGCCTCATCTTCGCTTTCCGACCTGGAGGAACATCTCCATTCTGAACTGGAGCAGGTTCTGTGCCAAGAAGAGCTCTACTGGCATCAGAAGTCCCGCTGTCAGTGGGCCCTTCATGGGGACAGGAGCACAAAGTTGTTTCATGCCCTCACCCGTGCTAGGTACCGCCAAGGGCAGTTTACTTCCCTGCAGGATAAGGATGGAGCTGTTGCTTCTGATCCTGACAGCATCCGTGAGGTAGCGCAACGTTATTTCGAGACTTTATATCGCGCGGACTCTTCTCTATTGCCTCCCCGGCTACCACCTGGCCGCTTTCCCCCCCTTCCGCTCTCCGCTTTGGACGAGTTAGGTCGTCCCTTGCAACCTGAAGAAATTAGAACAGCGTTTTTCAGTATGACTCCTAATAAGGCCCCCGGGTTTGATGGGTTTACTGCGCTCTTCTACCAGTCGCAGTGGGATGTGGTTGGCCCCTCCTTGATCGATTTTATCCAACGCATCTTTCGTCATGAGCTTTGGGAATCGGCTATTAGTCGCACTATCCTGGTTCTTATACCTAAGATCCCCTCGGCCTCTTCTATTACTCACTTTCGACCCATCACTTTATGCTCAGTGCTCTATAAAGCCATTACCAAGATCATTGTGCACAGACTCAAACCCTTCCTGGATGGTCTGGTTGCTCCGACCCAGTGTAGTTTCATCCCTGGCCGCTTGATCACTGATAATATCATCATTACCCAGGAAGTTATACACTCGATGAAACGTATGTCTGGGCGGCATGTTTTTATGACCTTGAAAGTGGATCTGGAGAAGGCCTATGATCGACTCTCAGGGGACTTCATCCAGGATACTCTGTTTGACATAGGTCTGCCGGCTCCTCTTCTTAATCTGATCATGAAATTCATTACCAGTGTTTCTTTTCAGGTCAACTGGCAGGGGACCCTGAGTTCTGACTTTCAACCGTCCAGAGGTATTCGCCAGGGCGACCCTCTCTCCCCTTATTTGTTTGTCTTATGTATGGAGCCCCTTGGGCACATGATGTTGGGCCCCGACTCGTAATAAGCATGCTTAAATTATGTTGAGACATGTTTAAATTATTT
>JANIPM010000004.1:43548871-43572502 GCA_027478405.1 Erythroxylum cassinoides
TATTAATAAATTTATAATATTTATAAATAAAACTTAAAAATAAATTTAATATTATATTTAATATTAGTCTCATTTTAAATATTTTAATGAGATTTTTGTAATGAAATATTTTGTGTAAAGTAATATATATGTTTAAATTTAATTATTTAATAAATTATATAAATAAATTAATTTAAAAAAGACATAAAATATATTAAAAAGAAAATAAACAGTTTATAACTTATGGTACATAAAATTGAGTGCAATATACCAACTCAGGTCAAAAGGTGACAAGGTTGGAGATGGCCTTAGTTGTCGGTATCGATCGACTGACAATTTCATATTTAAAATATAAAAATTTAACCTTCCCCTCCACGCATCTGCTCTGCTGCCCAAAATCAACTACTCTCTCTTTCTCATCTCTCTAAGTTGCTGTGGAAGAGAGGCTACAACCATGGCTTCTCGGAACCAAAACAGACCACCACCAAGTCCTTTTGCCGTAAGAACCACTTGCCTCCCCTCTTGTGTCTTGATTGAACTCACCAGAAAAAAAAAAAAAAGAAGCAAAAACATAAAATAAAAACAAGCAGGTGAGTTATGTCCAGAAAATAGATTTGATAAAATAATGACCGTAGAAAGAAATGGGCAAGGAGAGGAAATAGAATGAAAAATAACATCAGGTGCGTTTTGACTTTTGCGTAAGGGGCAAGAAAGGAAGTGGAGTGAAAAAAAGTTCACGTGGGTTTTAAGGAAATAATTAAAATAAAATTCATGAATCTCTTTTTAGTTTTTACATTTATTTAAATATAACCAGATAAATAACAACCAATATGATATTTTTGTTCACAAATATTTGTTAAGTAATTATTCAATATAAAAGTTAAAATTCTTTGATACTAAAATATCACACTTTCTTAATGTTTGAGAGCTAAAATAAATAAATTATAACTAGAAATAGATATAATTTAACTTTATTTAATAAGACAAAATATTGAAATGATCTTTTTTATATTAATTGTGATTATTATTTATGTAAAATATTTGAAAATTAATATTAATAAAAATAAATAAATTATTGTTATTTTATTTTTTTATTATGATTTTTGAAGATATAATTTATGTAAATTATAAAGTATAGATTGAATATTTTGCAAATTTTAAAAAATTCATAAGCTATTTTATAAATTTAAAAAACTATCCAAAACAATACCCAACCGATATAGTACCGTATCAAAACCCAATCTAGTATCATGACCCGTATAATATTCATAACATTGATTCAAATCTTCCCAATTCTCAATCATCAGATGTTTAAATAAAATTAAAACTTAGTTGGAGGATTAACTGATTTAATTGAAAACCCATTTTTTCTTGAATAAGAAGAGATTAGAACTAACCTACACTACTCAAAACTGTAAAAGGTCTTAACTGTGAAAAGGCGCCTTTAAGCCATCCATTTTCAGACTAATCTCCGCTTGCACTGGGTCAGTCCGTAAAAAGTAAAATGCTGGCCAAACAGAAGATTTAACTGCTTTAACAACAACGTTTACAATTGAGTGACTAACCAATTAATTGAATGTTTGGATAAACTCAACCAATTGGGCTTAGCAATTTCCACAACTCTTGCAAAAGTATTTATCCAGAATGCTTGATTGAGCTCTTGCCAATGCCTCAAAATAACTGGAAAGTGAACCTCGTTAAAAGCTGCTGTACTCACTACAAGAAAGAGACATTGACATGGTGATAGGTGACCATGGTGTTTCAAAATATCAGAATGGTTTTGATACTAACCAACCTTGATTCATTGCATGCACACTAAATAATTTTTAGTTGCATACGCACTAAAAGTGCTAGCATATGGAAATCGAGAACTAAGGCCTAACTAGAAAGAATTCTGCCAATATGTTCCAGATCCAAATTAATAGCAACTAAAAAGGCTACAATTTACATTAGGCTTGCTGACAGGAGATGCACATTAGTCTTGCTAAATAATAAGGCCGTGTTGAATGGGTTAATTAAAGGGCAAACATCAAATGCAAAATTTAACATAATCAGCAGCTATTGGAAATAAAATAAGGAAGAGTAGGCTGTGATGTATTGGCCAATTCAATGCATCTATAAATGCACTCGTAAAAAAGAAAATTGGTCAAGAAGTTAAGATGGGCATAATCAACCAATGTGGTCCTAAAAAAAATCCTGCTTAAATGCAAGGTGAAAAAATCCAGAAATACGTAATTTTATTCCTAATTAGTAGAAAAGCATGGAGCATAATAGACATACAGTAAAAACGATTTAGCCTCAATAAATCAACAAATAGGTTCAACCAGGGGTGCAAAATAGATAAAAAGAGTATGCATGAACCTGACTTGGACATTCCTTAAAAGGTTTATCAACTTTTTATCGTGTCATAAAAGGACTACTGCCAGACAGGTACAAGAAACCTTCCCAAATTTAATTTAAATCAATTATGCATCATCAGTTACTTTTCTACATCTTAGTTGGGAAATTCTCTTTACAGGGATCTGTGATATAATGCTCTCAGAATGCCACTTATCCAAGACATTACAAGAATTACTCAACATGTTTTTTAGACCACAAACTCCAAAGTGAAAAAGGCAGGCAAATTTTCCAGCAATATCTTAGTAATCAACATTTTGCAATCAAAAAGACCAACTTCCGGTAACTTTTAACATTTTCCGAGGTCCCAATAGGTTCAAGTCATATGCCTTTTACAGAAAATCATCAAATTTAATAGACCCATAAGGATTAAAGGGTAATGAAAGAGGGCATCTATTGAGGTTTTATCATAGAGGAATGATATATCTGACATCGGTTTAACTTGAACTTTCAACTAGAAGGTGTGATACTTTCTAGTAATTCTGACTCTAGGAGTGATTCCTAATTTCTTACATTCCATTCTTTGTGTTCACCACAAAATTCCAGCAACCAAAATCTTAACTTCCATCATATTAAACCCTGAAATCTTAAGCCTAAATTTTCAACAATCAAATCGTAAAATTTCAGCTATATAACATCTAAAATTTCAACATGTTTAGTCAAAATCTAACCATGAAACTTGATATTCTAGCAGCATGATATCAGTTGTATTTTTTAATTTTGTGATTTTTAGCTACTAGTTAATAATTCTTCTATCTATCCTACATAAATTTGGTATCAGAGCTTTGGTTCACAATGGTGACACCTAGCGGAAGGGCACATAGATGAATATTCAACGACCAAGAGTGAGATGAGATACTTCTAAGAGTTATAAAAAAAATTGGACCTTACTGACCAATCTATACTTGACGGCGAGGGTGGAAAAAGTGAAATCCATGACGAAGAGGCTGACACTAATCAACAATTCAACAACAAATGAGTTTAGCAAATCAATGCCTACGAGAGACCTAAAACAACGAAATCAACAGCAGCACATGGAGAGCGCATGCGAGCCTTTAGAGGCACGATAGAGTTGAAACACACAACAAACTTGATGAATTTACTAAGAAAATTTTTGTTGAAGCCCCTGATATCGAGAAGTTTGATTCGTAAAGATGAAGCGAGTTAGACACACTAAAATCTAGTGGAGATCGGATTAGGGCTAACTTCAAAAAAAGGCCAAACATCAATTGTTGATTGGGAAGATATGAAACTAAAATTATTAGAAAAATACTTACCATTTCATTACCAAGATCTCCAAGATCAACTCACAACCCTTAGACAAGAGATTATGTTCGTAACTAAGTACATGGAAATATTTGATGAACTTTTTATTCAATGTGAAGGGATGGAGTCAGAACGACAACTTATATCCCACTACAAAAATAACTTAAGGGCAGAAATTTAGAAGGAGCTAATAATGAAAAGGATGTACAGCCTTGAAGATCATATTACTTGGCTTTAAGAGTGAAACGATGAAGGGGATATGGTGATGGTTAGGATCCGTCCAGATCATTTTCAAAAAGAAAAATATAAGAAACTTCATTCACGAAATGCTAGACCTTACAAGATCATCAAGAAGATAAATACTAATGCTTACGTTTTGGAATTACCAAGTGACATGAGAATAAGTCTTTATCTTTAATGTTGCAGACTTAACTATTTAGCATGGACAAAATAAGCAATCCCTTACTGCAACTGTAAGACTTCTAGCCATTACTTATCTTTCTTGATAAAAAATTGTAATAGAGGCACAAGACATGGAGGATATCGACAATTTCTTGTCAAGTAGAAAAAAAAAACTAATTTCTGACAATCCTTGGATTCTAGAATCAGAATTTCAAAAGTTGAACCCAAACTTATATGAACAATATTTGTCACATTTTACATTGAGGACGACTTCAAACAAGCCAGGGATAATTGATGTGAAAAAACTGAAAGTATTTAGAAGAAATAAACGAGAAAAATTAGTAAACCACATGCCTTAATTTGGTTGGACGAAGATTGAGAATTGAGCTAACAACCAAAGATAAAGGCTGAAATTTAGACTATGTTAGGATTCCTTATTAGATAGGAAATAGTGGTAAGTTAAATATGTTATTTTATTTTAAATATATTATCTTAGTTGTTTAGGACTTATAAACTTTTATTAGAATATGATTTAAATTTGTTAAAAACTTTGTCCTACTAGAATAAGAGTTCTAAGAATTCTATATATATGTGTGCTCACAACAACAACAACACCACCTAGTATAAATCCCATTGATACGTAAGGTCTGAAGAGGTCTGTACTATGTAGACTTACCTCTTTACTCCTAACTAGTAGAGAGGTTGTTTTCAAAATTTGTGTTCTTAGTCCTTCAATAATAATAAGCAATATAAAAATTTTCTACAAACTTGATTTTTCAACTAGAAACTATGATGCTTTCTTCTAATTCTTAGACCTTAGATGTGATTACTAGTTTTTTACCTTCCATTCTTTGTGTTCACAATAAAATTCCAGCAACCAAAATCCTAACTTCCATCATATTAAACCTTGAAATCTTAAGCCTAAATGTTCAGCAATCAAACCTTAAAATTCCAGCTATACAAAATTGAAATTTCAGCATTCCCAGCCAAAATTCAACCTTGAAAGTTGATATTCTAGCAGCCTAATATCAACCATATTTCTTAATTTTGTGATTTTTAGGTATTAGTTAATAATTCTTCTATTTGTCCTACAGCAAGTAGACTCCATTTTCACCTTGTTGATTAAAAAAATTGTGTATATCTAATGTGCTGTTCTTTCCTTTGTCTAGTGTGCTTGTCTGTCTAAGTTCTTCCAATCTCCACCAAAGTTACATTACTCTTGGGACAAGTTTCTACCCACTACATATGGAGCTTTTCATACACAAAAGAGGCATGGTTGTATGATTACCTAAGATAGCTGTGATTGGATTCAAGTTAGGTAATGACATTATCATAATTATTCACTTCATTAAACTAGAAAGGTTATTAAAAAGCCAAAAGGGCGATTGAATCAGTTTTAAGAAAGGTTGGATTTAATGATATAGGTGTTAATGGAGATCAAAATATCAAAGTTGTAAATGATGGAGAAAGATAAAAACTAGCACCACTAAATCTTCCTCATGATGTGGAATTTCATATATTTGCTTTAACGGTGGCAAAACAATGGGAAAAAGATGGAGGTGGGTGGAAGGAAAGGAAGTCCAAGAGATAGTTTCAGTGGTTTTTTTGGAACTGTTTGGATTTAAATTTTAAATAAATGGAATGCTTACTTCTAACTTTTGAAGGCTTCTTATTCACCATTTTAGCCAATTATTCTCTAATAACCAGCAAATAAATTGTCCGTCTTCACTAAGATGTTCACGCAGAAAAGAAACTGTTACATACCAGCAGCAACAATCTCTGTCTCTCTCAAATGAAAGCAATTCCCAAGCATGAACATTGTTTCAGTTTTACAGTATTCAAACTTGCGGCCAATGGTGAGAAGTAACACAACCACAGAAAAGGAAGTATAGACAGAGTAGTTGAAGATACCTGGTGGCTAAGTATCGATACATGCCAAAGGCAGCAATTATTGTGCCAAAAGTTGGTAAGCCTAAACGGAAAAAATAAAAGATGTTAGAACACAACTGATGTATAAACTAACTCTGCAGGGATTTTTCACAAACACCAGGTACCATATCTTACAAGACTCTAAAAGGGGAGAATCCGTTATGTTTCACAGCTGAAAAATAAAAATATCAGATTTAGATACAAAATTCAAGACACCAAATCTAATCAAGTACTAATCCTACATGAAACAAAACCTTTTAGATAAAATAAACTAAATACCAATCCCATACAATGATTACAGGTCAAAGAAAACAAACTAATCCTAAAATAAAGATCTACCACCATGGTTTTGGAGTAGAAATAACAGGACTCTGAAATTTTGTGAGGCATTTATTCTATCAGAAAAAAGTTAACAAGGAACTAGAATTGCCAAATTATACACCATATGAAATGAAGCCATTGCTTAGGTCTATGTAAAAAGTACAATTTTTTGGCTTCTATCTGATATTGAAATATCTCATGGAGTGACAGCAAGTAACTGCATACATTGCATAAATTGACTTGTGCTCTAGGATTTGTATATTGCATAACAATTTGAAATCAATGACCAAAATCAGCAATGCAATATATTGCAAATGCTCAAGCTTTCATAATGTTTTCAACTTGTCATGTTGCACACAGCCACATTGCAGAAATTTTGAACAGATGTATATTATTCTCAATATCTTACTAGGTCAATATATAGGTACAAGTATATATAGAAATAAAGAGGGCAATTCTAGCAAACTAATATTATAATATCCTAATATCTGTACATAATATCCTAACTGATCTGATTTGCTAACCTTTAGGAGTCAATAATATCTAGGAGATATTGTTAGAGACCACTTTAACAACTCCTATTATTCCTTAGCTAGACTTCGAGGGCTAGCTAAACCTCCCTACAATCACCAATCACAATATCATAACCGAATGAATATGCATTCCCCCTCTACACCCTTTTATTCTTGTCATGTAACTAACTCTCACAAGATTCCCCACTATACCCTCACATGCTAAATTTCTTCTGGAACCTACTAGAACCTAGTCTTCAACAGATATCCAGCTGGATATTTCCCAACACTCCCCCTCAAGCTGGCTTGTATATTTCATCCATAGCCAGCTTGGTAACCAGAACCTTAAACTACCTCTTGCGTAATCCCTTTGTGAGAATATTAGCTACCTGTTGTGATATTGGTATAGGGAACACAAACTAATCCTTTTTCAATCTTCTCCTTGATGAAATGCTTTTCAACCTCAGCATGTTTTGTTCTATCATGAAGAACAAGGTTGTGAGCAATTGAAATTGTAGCTTTGTTGTCAAAATACACTTTCATAGGAATTGAAATAGGAATTTGCAGTTCCTCCAGTATCCTTTTAATCCATAAAGCTTCACAAATTCCATGTGCCATTGAACGAAACTCAACTTCAGCACTGCTTCATGCAACAACACTTTGTTTCTTACTCCGCTAAGTTACCAAGTTACCCTGAATTGATTTTCTATCAGTTGCACTCCCTACCCAATCAGCATCAGTATAGACTTCGCCTTGAAGATTGTTCTGCTTTCGAAACATTAAACCTTGCCTGGGAGTTCCTTTTAGATATCATAGTATCATGTATACAGCATCCAAATGTTCTTGGCCTGAAGAATGCATAAATTGACTCACTGAGCTTATGGCAAAAGCTATATCAGGTCTAGTGTGTGACAAATATATTAATCTCCCAACCAATTGTTGGCATCTCTCCTTATTAATAATATTTTCAGGTTGAACTAGTCTAAAATTTACACCAGTTTCAACAGGAGTATCAGCTGCCTTGCATCCTAGTAAGTTGGTCTCATTCAATAGGTCCAAAATATATTTCCTTTGATTCACAAATATTCCATCCTTTGATCTAGCAAACTCCATTCCAACGAAGTATTTGAGAGGTCCAAGGTCTTTAGTTTCAAATTCTTTGGCTAATCTCTTCTTCAACTCTACTATTTCGAATACATCATCTCTTGTTATGATGATATCATCTACGTAAACAATAAGCATAGATATCATACCTGCCTTGGACCGCTTGTAGAATAATGTATGATCAGCTTGACTTTGACAATAGCCATAGCTCTTCACAGCCCTTCCAAATCTATCAAACCATGCTCTAAGGGACTGTTTTAGGCATATAGTGACTTCTTTAGCTTGCACACCTTATTTCTCCCATAGGTATCCTCAAATCCTGGAGATAGGCTCATAAAGACTTCTTCTTCTAAGTCTCCATTAAGGAATGTATTTGTTACATCTAGTTGATGTAAAGTCCACTCAAAATTTACAGCCAAGGATAACAATACCCGAATAGTATATACCTTTGCAACAGGAGCAAAAGTATCTTGGTAGTCAATACCATAGGTCTGAATGAATCCCTTAGCAACTAATCTTGCCTTCAGTCTTTCCACATCACCATCAATCTTAAACTTAACAGTGAATAGCCATTTGCAGCCTACCAACTTTTTATCTCTAGGGAAATTCACAAGTTCCCAAGTTCTCTTCTTAGGTGCATTTACTTCTTCCATAATAGCTGATCTCCAATCTGGAACTTGAAGTGCTTCTTGAATGTTTCTTGGTACAAAAAAATTAGTGATTTTAGAGATAAAGGATTTGTGTTTGTGTGATAGTTTCCCATGAGATAGGTACTTTGATATGGGATGGTTGGTGCAAGCCCGTTTCCCCTATCTAAATGTTATGGGTAGGTAATTATCAGCAGAAAGTTTAGTAGAAATATCACTGGTAATTTGTGGGCCAGTAGGTATTGATTGATCATTACTAGGCACAATAAGGGGTAAAGTAGCAGATGGGTTACCTAAATTGTTCCCAGGTTCATTCTCTGAGGGTTTTGAGAGGTCGTGCATTGTTGAGGTAGGTTATTCTCTACGTCTCAATTGAGTCTTCCTCTTAGTATAAACACGAAGCTCATTATTCTGTTCCTTAGGAACGGACATTAGTATTTCTCCCCTTATGGTTGAATTGGGATTACCTGGCATGGGCAGATTAGGAGTAGTATCTTTGGATTCATTATCAGGAATCATATTATGATAAAAAATGACAATAGGTAAGGGGTGGGCATAATAGTAGCATCCCAAAAATTTTCTGCTTCACTGAAGTTCTCCCCCTGAAGGAAATTTTTTTGATGTTCTAGAAATGTGACATCCATGGAGACAACAATTTTTTGGGTTAAAAGGTTGTAGCACTTATAACCTCGTTGACTAGGAGCATACCCACTAAAGACAAATTTTTCAGCTCTTGAATCTAGTTTTGAGTTTCCCCTAGTCGGGTTGTAAACATACACTGTAAACCCAAAAACCCAAAGACGAAGAGTAGAGTAAAGTCGATTTTTTGGAAATCATTGTTTAAACACATCTAAGGGTGTAGCATAATGCAAAACACAATTGGGCATTCGATTAATTATGTTGCAGTCAAAACAGCCTCACCCCAAAGGTATTTTGTCACATTCATTGTAAACATAATGGACTGAGAGCCTTCCAGTAAATGTTTTTTTTTCTCTCGGCAATACCATTTTGTTGAGGAGTGTTAACACACGTAGATTGGTGAACAATGCTTTTAAACTTAAGAAATTTTCCAAGGACTTCATTAAGATACTCGGTACCATTGTCAGAGTGAAGTATGTCAATGTGTGTGTGAAATTGAGTTTCAATCATGGTATAAAAATTTTGAAAGATTTGAGCAACTTCAGATTTTTCACTCATCAAAAAGACCCAACATAATTAAGTATGATCATCGATTACAAACCCTTTTTTTCGGGAAAGAGTTTTAACATGAGATGGACCCCAAACATCACTATGAATTAAGTAAAATGGTTTGGAGGGTTGATATGGTTTTGTAGGGTAAATAAGCTTATGATTTTTTTGATAAAATGCAATGCTCACAATGAAGTTTTGAACAATCCAAAGATTTAAACAAATGAGGTAATAGTCTTTTGAGATCAGAAAAATTAGGATGTCCTAATCTATAATGCCAAAGCAAAATATGTTCTTTAGCAGGGGTAGAACAAATACTACTTAAGCAATGAGCTTCTTTATTCTTCAAGTTGTCATCAACAAAGTAGTAAAGACTATCTACAACTTAGCTTTGCCAATCATATTCCTCGAAGTTAGTTCCTGAAAGACATAATATGAGCCAAAAAATGTAATGGTACAATTAGAGACACGGGCTAGTTTGCTCACTATAGCAAATTACAAGCTAGTTTTGGAACATGAAGGGCAGATTTAAGGTAGATATTAAAGGATAGAGTTATTGAACCTTTACCAGCTACAACAGAAAGTGATCCATCTATTATACGGATTTTTGCATGGCCAGAACAAGGGTCATAAGTATGAAATAAATTAGAAGAATAGGTCATATGGTCAGATGCTCTTGAATCAATGATCCAAGAAGCGAAATTGTATGGAAAGGAACATGATAAGACATTAAAATCACTACCAGTTTGTGCAACAGAAGCATTAGGGGCACTTGAGGATTCAGATTTGAGTTTTAGTAGCTTCAGGATGTAATTAATTTGCTCTTGAGAGAACTGTCCAGCATCTACTTCATGGGCTGATGGAGTTTTACTTGATTCATAGTGAGTTGAAGTTTTATTAAATTTTCCTTCATGTGATCCCTTTCAATTTGCAGGCTTTCCATGGAGTTTTCAGCATATTTCATTGGTATAACGAGATTTATTGCAATAGTCACACCAAACTTGTGACTTTTCCTCAGTCTTCTTAGTATGGGCAGCAGCATTCTCAACAACTAAGGCTGTGTTTTCAATAGTAGGCGTAGGATTTCATTTGCCAAGCATCACAAACCGGCTACTCTCTTCACGTCGAACTTCTGCAAAGACTTCCCCAATGGATGGAAGTGGTTATCTTCTAATAATCTTACCTTTAACCTCATCAAACTCAACATTAAGTCCAATTAAGAACTTAAAAATTCGATTATCCTCTACTGTTTTTCGAAAATAGTTAGTCCTTAGGGGATTTCCACTCATAGTCATTAAACAAATCTAAGTCTTGCCACAAACGTTTCAGGGAATTAAAGTACTTAGTGACACTGTCCTCACCTTGGTGGATCTTACCCAATTTGATAGTTCATACACTTGGGACTGGTTTCCCAAGTCAGAATACATCTGATTCACGTTGTCCTATAACTCCTTAGCTGTGTGGTAACACATATAGTTGGAGCTAATATCCTCCTCCATAGCATTCACCAGCCATGTCATAACCATAGAATTTTCAACATCCCATATTCCGTGTGTAGGATCATCAACCATAGGTTCCTTCTTGTCTCTAGTCAAATATCCAATCTTGCCTCTACCACAAATGTACATTCTAACCGATTGGGACCAACGAAGAAAATTCTCTCCATTCAGTCGTGTAGTAGTGATCTTAATGGAATAAGAATCTGAGGTAGGATTATAAGAAGGAGGTGTTTGAAAAAATGGGTTAGAGGATTCAGCAATGTCAGACAGACATGGTTGATATAGATGGGTAGGATTATAGATAGTAGGTAACAAATAGGGTTTAGGGCTGTTCAGGTTACTCTGATACCATGCAGAAATTTTCAACAAATGTATATTATTCTCAATATCTTACTAGGTCAATATATAGGTACAAGTATATATAGAAATAAAGAGGGCTAATCTAGGAAACTAATATCTGTACATAAAATCCTAACTTATCTGATTTGCTAACTTTTACGAGTCAATATCTAGGAGATATCCAGTTGGATATTTCCCACCACATATCATCTTGGAATCTATTGAGTTTTATGCCAGAAAAAATACCCCAGGACATCTAAGGAATTCAACTGCACAAGCATATAATCATTAGACTTATTAGCTTCCTAATGGTACAAGTTTCATCTTATATGATAGGATCCACCAATATAAAATATGCACATGATTCTTCTATAATGTCCCAATTAGATCCTCTAAATCTTTCTTGAAGAAGAATAATTACATACGAAAATAAGATTGCCAACATGTTTCCTAGATCACTTTTCACTCCTATGTTATAGCTGCACAGCTTGAAGACGACAAAATATCTTTTCGACGTATCCATTTCAATAGCCAATAAATGCCTTCTTCAACTCTTAGGTGTGCTAAAACTCTTCCCTAAGACACACAAGCAAGAGAAACAAACTCGGACAAAGAAGACAGCAAAATATAAAGTTTTAATCACCAAAATATCATATGATGAACACAAATTTAACATAGTACAACAGTGCATGGACATAATCAACTTAGCTACTACATCCAAATAGAAAAACAGCTTATGCAACCCAATTTATTGATTTACAGGTCACTTACTATGCACTAAAAGATAAATGGTACTAACCCTCTAGTCTGAGCGCACAAAGAGATGGGCACATCAAATGAAGAGGAAGAGTTGAAAAGGAATTACAGTGAAAGAAGCACATGCCATGCAAGATATCACTTGCTTGACCAAGAAAACTTTCACGTAGCTTCGGTGTTGAAATGTCAAACAACCAGACCAGCATACCTCAACTAATGGGTAAGCTTCTCTGAAAATGTAGGTTGATCCCTTTCAAATGGAATGATATAATGGTGGCTGTTGTCCACCCCTCCCCTCAAGATAATGATTAGAAGAGACTGTAATTCCAACCAAGAACCAAATCCTCCAAGAACCATTGGATAGAATCCCATATGAACTAACTGAGTTATACTGGACAGGCATTAAGTAGCACACCCATGTGGTATAAGAAATGGAAAAAGAGAGGGGCAACGCTCATCAAGCTTGCAAGAAAGCGAGAGGACAGAGATATGGAGAGAGAGAGCAATAATCCCACAAAATTGGAAATTCATACCAGTTTCCATTTAAACATGGCCAAGATAAACATGAACTTCTACATAAATAAAGGGACGACCAAAAAGACCGAGCTATTCCTTAGAGAAGCAAGAAAAGCCAAATAACCAAACAAACAAATAAAGCTAGTACTAATGATGTTGAACAAAGTAACCACATGATAGGCATCAAATGAAATACGTCTGACACAGAACTCAGTAATATTTCAAAACCATTGGGAACCTAACCTAATACACAACAACATCTACAGCTCAGAAAAAATGCAGTATAATAAAAACCCAGAATTAGTTATTAAGTTATAGAAACAATAACCTGAACCAAAGAAAAAGTATGAAAAGGTTCATAAATGTCCCAAGTTTTACATAACTAGCTTCACGAACACCAACACAAGTGTTAGTCAAGCTCATTTGAGCTACTAAACCACTATGGGAGAAAACTCAGTTCACTTGCAACTTCAACATGTGTAAAAAAGAGGGGAAGAAATACTCCAACAAGTACGCAGCAACCTGACATCAAATGGCAATTCCAAGCTACTCAAGTTAGCCCTGAGGTCTATGTAGCATGGCAGGAAAGAAGCACGAGGAGATTCAAGAATGAACAATAAAACAGGACAGATTTTTACACAAAAGCACTTGCAAAGATAAAGGAAAACTTCTTGTTAAGCTTAGGGAAGAAGAAAACAACTTAGCATAGTAGTCACAAGATGCGGAGTTAATTAATTGTCAGGTTCATCACTCTGTCAATCTCTCAATCTATTGATTAGTAGCTCCACTAAGTCAGATTGAATGCAAATTATAGTGGTTTGTATTATATCGACCATCCCTCTCACTTTTGTACTATAATGGTTTGGTCCATAAGCTTTTCTCCTTGTAAATTGTAAGGCATTGCCTCCATTTTTGGAATACAATACCTTAATTTCCATTAAAAATGTAAGCCATTTTTGAAGCCTCAACCATAAAATTTTTTGTGGACTAGCTTAACTCTAATTGATTGCTAGAAAACACAAGCCATAGCTTATCATTACATCACTCATATCATTCAAAATTCAACAATAGAAGGTCTTTGAGGCATCAGCTTATGACCCAAAAGCTAAAGCTAACCCAAAGTACAAGAATGAGCTGCAGGGAAACCTATAATTAGAATATTTTATTCTGAATACTTAAGAGCATTACCAGAAGATGTGTCACGCTAATTTCTACCAACAATGTCTCACTTTAACATGCAGAGAGAAGATAGAATGCCAAGGAAATACAAAAGGAAAAAAAGAAGGTCGATGTCAGTTGGGTATCAAAAACGTACCACTTAAATGAGGTAATAACCAAACAAAAAATTCGGGTCCGAGTAATTCTTCTAAAGCAAGTAAAAGACCAATGACAAACATTATATGCATTACCAGTTCTCTAGATCCGATAGAACTAGGCCACACCTACAACAAAATACTGAACAGGATAACAATTATTTCCTGACATGTACTCCAAAAATAGGTATAAAAGTAATTAAACCCCACTAATTGATGTAGACTGAGAAAGGGAAATCTAGAATTCTAGGGAGGTTGAGGATGACATCCAACAATGACCAACAATCTAGAATACTAGAAAGACACTTTTATCACCATCTAGAAACTGCACCTCAGTTAAGTTACATTGCACCTACTGAAAAAAAAAAAGAAGAAAAGAACTCCAACCAGCCCCAGCAACAAAATGGAACATCATCGGATAATTTACTGAGTTGCAATTCAACAGGTTACCTAGCCTTAAAATTTCATATGCTAGAGGAAAATTGACTCTTGAACACATAAGATCATTAGTTTTAAAAGTTAAAGCAAGCATAGAGGAGAAATCAAAAGAAGTAGAGGATAACAAATGGGTAAGAATTTTGGAGTGGATAAAAAAAGTGACAGAAGATGACTGAGGCAGCACCAGAATAGATCGTGCTTCCAATTTTTATCATAAAAGCCAGGTTACCAAATGAATCAAAAAGCATCATTTCTTGACAATATCCATGCCTATTTGAAAAGAGGTCATCGTAAAGAATCTTGAAAAATGTAATCAAATAAAAGGAACAAGGTGGAGATAATCCAGAATAGTACCAAAATCTCAAATACAAAATAAGAAGTTTTTCTCAAATTAAATCCTTTCTGATGGGAATAAATTCTACAGCCTCCAATAGACTTTTGAATTTACATAACTACCTCTGAGCCAAGGGCCAATATGGGTGAATAAGAGGAGCAAAACTCAAACATAAAGGTATACATGGTTAAGTATCGAGTTGTTCAAGGATAAAAGGAATAAATATTATCAAAGATTGTCAAATAGTAGCCATTAATTCCTTTCTCATCCTCGGATTCTCAATAAAAAGGGATGAGTTGGCCTATTTCTTTTATAATGCCCATACTTGTTTGTCGAATAAGTAACAAGAGAGAGAGAGAGAGAGAGAGAGAGAGATTATTTCTTTTGAGAGGAGACCGACATAGACAGAGAGAAAGATTAGCGGGGGTGTTGGCGGGATGTGTTGACTTACTAGACAAATAGACTTTTGATTACCAGTGTAACATTAGCACCATTGATCAAAGTCAGAAGAGTTATCAGATGTAATGCCAAGTTAAGGCCATCAATATCAAACAGATGTTATGGGAATTAGGATACACTTTAAGTTAAGATATTGATACTACATATAGGTAAAAATGATTAAAGATCAAAACAACAGAACCCTATTGCCAAATTGCAGAAAAATCTGTCCTAAAAAGGCAGCACTACAGCCATGGGTAATCAAAACGCCACTTTTGAACTTCCAAATGCTAGAAATTTCAAAAAAAAAATCAATAAAGACAGTAGTTGCAACAAGAGAATTTAAAATGGAAATAGCATAATCAATTATCAGAATAACATAACTGTCCTTGCTTTCAAGTACAACTTAATTAAACCCAAAGAGAATCAATTCTCTTAAACAAACTATCATAAGATAACAGTTCAAACCTATGCAAGTATCTAAAGTTGCTGCTCAAAGGACTCGTTGGAAGACATCTTAGCTTGACTGTGATATCAGTTTATCTGTGCCCTTGACCTCGATGCATATCATATGCACCCCAGGAACCAGGTGCCACTCCATACTGAGGAAAGTTTTCGACATGAGCTTGCACCTAAATGTTCAGGAAATGTCAAGAAATATCAATAATGCAGTAGGAATAATCACCCATGCAATTTGAAGAAATTCATAAACAAGCAAACATGTGTACATACATGTAAAACTTACAAAATTCAAACATCAAGACAACTGAGACCAATATCATTGCCAACTTACAGGGTTCATTCCATAGCCAGTCGGATAAGTGTGTCCTGCATATCCAGATTCAGGATTGCTATAATTTGCATGATAAGCTGTACAGGAAGAACAGCAATAAGAAATAAGAGTTTAGTAATAGAAATATTAGGCCCCTCAAGGTCCAAGGGGAAAACAGTGGAATATAATTCGTTGGCTTCAGTCACTGCAGCTGAAGAAAGAACAGGTTGAACTCAGTTACAATAAGATGGGTTTTCAGATGCCAAGACCATGCTTCCTTTCTCTCAATTATCGCAAAAAACAAGGGATATTCCACCTACTAAATACAAATTAGTGTACCTGGATTCACTGCAGCAGCAGGGGGGCGAGCTCTCTTCTCTGCACTTGCAATCTCTGCTCGAAGTTTCTCCAACTCCCGAGCCATTGCTATCAATTTGTTCTGCATCACCTGCTCGTGCTCATAATTCTCTGCATACCCTTTCTTTTCATACTCAATGGCAGCTCTATATCCATACAAACACCAGAAAACATTCAAATTTAACAGTAGGTTTTTTTCCTGAAACTAAAACCAATTTATCTAAAGTAATAACCTTGCACGCTGCAATTCCTGCTTCATAGTTTCAATTTCAGTCTTCAAAACCGGAACTTGCTGCAAATCAGCATTATATCTCGCTAAATCCTGAGTCATCATCTGTACTCTTCCCGTAAGGTCTTGCTTAACATCACTAAGTTCCTTAATATCAGCACGAACACGACGAAATTCAGACTGCATAGCCTCCACACCACGAAAATCAGCCTCCAACCTCAAAGACTTTTCATGCAATTCCCTCATCTGCACATCCTTCTCCGCATGCAAAGAATCCAAAAACCGAGTTTTTTGTTGCAATTCGTGCTGTGCAACTTCCAATTCCTGCTTTAACGCCACATGTGTCGCAGCCAGTCGCTGATTGTCGGCCAACAAGCCTTGAATTTCTTGATGTTGAGCGGCCAAACGCTCTTCGATGATAGCTGGGTGCGCAGGTAGCCTCCTCGGGTCTAACCCGAACTGGGTTTCTCGGATTTCGTCCAAAATTGCCGGATGCGCTGGCGGCATTACTCCGCCGGCGAAGTGTGGTTCGTGAATGGCGTGAATTACTCCTTTCATCGGCAAAGGGGGTCCTCGATTCTTACCAGACATTACTAATTCTATTTCCTATTAACGATTAGAACCTATTCGATTAAGAATCTATGGAAGGATGGGGAGAGCAATTTGATACTCAATGTTGAAATGATTCAAGACAAATGGCAAAAAGGAGAAGGCAACAAGGAAACGCGAGGCGACGAGGGACAAAAGTGTTGGAGCTTAGGGGCAGACTATGATGTAACAAAAAGTTTGGAGTACGATTTGGTAATTAAGCGTGGCCCGGCCTAAAATCAATTTCAGTAGATCCAATTCGGTTAGGATGAATTTTAGGTCATAATATAAATACATTGATATTAATAATTAAGTTTGTTTTTGCTTCTATTCAGACCGAAATTAAAAATAGAAAATAAAAATTAAAAAATACTATAAAAAGTAAAAGTGAAACAAACAGCTAAAATTTAAAAACAAATATGACCTTTTTATTGAATATGATTTAATATATTAAAATTAATAGTATGATCTTTCTTTTTTAATTTTTTTTATGCTATCTATACCTTGTTTTTCATTGATATTCTCTCTCTTTATTTCTTTGATTCTCTTTTTCTTTTTCTCTCTATTTCTACACAGATATGACAATGAGTTAAGTCGGATCAGGCCTGAGCTCAACCAGACAATTTTTGCCTAGGATTGGGCTCAATTTGAGGTCCGATCAACCCCAAGTCTTAGCCCGATCTAGACCTGACAGCTTAAAGTTGGACCTGACCTAACTAGGTCCAATATTTTTTTATTTTATTAAAATAAAAATAATAAAACGTTATTTTGCCTATACATGTCGAACTCCAGGTCGAGCCAGAGCTTGGCTTAAAGGTTGATTTTTTAAAGAAAAATTCCCGAGGCTCGACCAACCTACACTTATTGATTTCGGATCAAGTTGAGCCTAAGCCAAACTTCCAAGCTACTCTACATCTTCTTTTTCTTTTTCCCACTCTTTCTCTCTCTTTCCTATTCTCTTTATCATCTATATACTTAGCTTTATATCAACAATTGAGAACATAGATGCATTTATCAACAATTGAAAACATAGATGCATTAACTAGTTAGACAAGTTGTAAGGCATTTATACTATAAGTGAGTTGCATTACTCCTTTAACATAGTTACCTCATTTAATTGAACAAGTTACATCACTCTAGAGCATTGCCAAAGACTTAATGTATATTCAGAATTCAAAATATACTAAAAATTAACGATACAAGTGCATTTATCATTCTTATCATATAGTTTAGTGAATATGAGAATAATTTTCACGAACATCAAAAGTACTAATAATAACTATCTTTCTGTTATCTAATCTAATAAAACAAATAACTGACTTAAAAGAAGAAATTAACTAAACTAGAATTAATAATCTAAAATAACAATCCAATTAAACAAGAATGAAACAATAAATTGATAAACATGATCCAAGTATAAAGAAAATATAGAACCTTTCTATACTTAAATTTATCTTAATTTAATTACTAAGCATAGTTTTTTGGATTGATAAAAAATTTAAAAGTTATAACTATATTCTTTATCAATAAAAACAAAAAAGAGAGGAAAAAAAGGAAGACATATTTTTTTAAAGTTATGTAAAAATATGAGGGATAGAGAGAAGGAAAAAAGAGAAAAAAGAGAAGTTAATTAAAAAAAGAAGAAAGAAAAATAAAGGAAGGATAGAGAGAAATAAAAAGAAAGTTTGTTAGCGGTATGTTAGAAACCTTAAGAGTATTTTAACGATCTCATTTATATATTATGAAGAAAAAAAACTTTGTATTCAGTAAGTGAGTTAGAAATCTTTTTATTTAATAAGTATGAGTTGGAGATTTATGTTTGCAATTGTTCCAAATAACAAAGAAAGAATAGTAACATCATTAAAGAAAATGAAGGGAATAAATTGAACTCTTTAATTTTGTTTTTGAAAATAGAAAGTCTTAACTCTGTCTTTTTCTAAAGTAAAGTAACAACTACCTTTTTCTTTTCTTCACTGGCTTATTCGGTTAACATATATTGTTTTTCTCCATTTATAATCATTGTTGTTTATAGCACTTATTTTTATAATGTTTTCATGATTGTTTCTCCATTTGACAATAGCTTATTAATAAGTTCACCACCTTTAGCCTTTATCATCTCCATCATTCATCGTTATTCAATATCATCTTCATCATCAACCTCCAATAAATTTTAATGCTTCAACAAGCAAAGAACAATCTTTGGTAATGAAAACCTTACCTTAAAATTGTTAAGTATGATGGTTTGAGAAAGGACAGACACTTAAACAAATAGTTTTTGATTATTCCCTTTGTTAGTATGTGGAACCAAGTGAAAAAGGTCTAAGCTAGCCTAATTGTCAAAAATTGCAATCAAAGTTGAAAAAATGGGTTTTGGGTCATTTAAAAGAATAAAGGAAATTTAACTAAAATTGAAGAATAAAGTATAAAAAGTATCTTTTTGGATTTTAAGGAAATAAATGAAATTGAAAATTTGAGTAATAAACAAATGAGAATAAATCCTCTTGAAAATGAGCTTAGGCTATCATGGTTCAAAACAGATTTCAGGGAGTGAAATTCACTAAGTTTTCGATTAACAAACCTTAAAGACTCTCCTTAAGTCCAGGATCTTGATTAATGAACTCCATTTCTCAAGATCCCATTAAGTGCTCTTAAGCCTTAGAACCTTAAAGGACTCTTTAAGTCCAAGGTTTCAATCAACGAACTCCGTTAATTAAAACCTTGTTAAATGCATCTTAGTGTGTGAAATGGACAAGTTAATGCAATTGGTCAATTGGCTCAAGCACAATCTCAATATCAAACACAACTAGGCAGATAAAGAGAATTAACACAATCACCAAAAGACATATATGAAACTTCATATATTGAGCATCAAAGTTCTACAAATAACCAATCCCATAACACAAGACATCGTTCGACACTTGATTAAACTATAACCAAGCTAATCTAACTACACGGTAGTAAACCCTGAATTAGGAATTTACAACAATGCAATTAAACTTGACGATGTAAGATTAACTCCCTTTCTAAGAATCGGTGAACTCAAGTCGATGCTACATTCTTAAGAGGAAATGTGGATTTAGCCGAGCATGACTCCGGATTCTCTCACGACTTTTGAAGATCAGATGTTACCCATGATTGCAGTAGAGACTGGCGGTGGAGTAGAGACGATGGCGATGGTCGGAGATGAAGTGGTGATCGTGTTCTGTGGAAAAATTGTCTCTCTACCTCCCAACTATATCTCGACAGATGAAGCTCGTTTGACCTAAATTTAGCAACCTTTTAAATGATGGGTGTGGGTCAGGTCGACACAGTGAGAGAACTTTCCAAACAAAGTCTGGATATCCGTCTGCTCGCCGCGGCGAGATGCTTCTTTGACGTCGCGGCGTGTCTTCTTGGATTGTTCGCCGCGGCGTGTTATTTGATTGGCATCGCGGCGTGCTCTTCTTGGATCGCTCACCAGGGTGTGTCGCTTGTAGCACGTCACGATGTGCGAACTTCTTCATGCACCGCGATGTGTCGACTCTTCTGATCCTTTTGACTCTTCTTTTCCCCTATAATATGAAACAACAATTTGTAGTATCAATTGTCCTTGAAAAATTATGATGGAATTAATGTCAATTTGCAACAATTTTGCTATCAAATTGCATAAACTATGAGCTCATGCAAGGGACTAATTAAAGCACAAAAATCACAAATTAAGAGTCAAAAAGCACATTAAAAACTGTGAAAGTGTAGCCAATTTATATAATAAACTTGGGCTCAATCAGTGACACATCTACAGTATCAACTAAAGGTACTGATAGAGTTTCATTATTAGTATCATTACTTCTATCTGGTTGAGAACCATCATCAAATTTCACATGAATAGATTCTTCAACAGTCTTAGAAGTAAGATTATAGACCCTATAAGCTTTAGAAAATAATGAATATCCTAGAAAAATTCCTGAAAAAGTCTTAGAATCAAATTTATCCAAAATTTCCTTTGTATTCAATATAGTACACTTACAACCAAATGGATGGAAGTAAGAGATATTAGGCTGCTTTCCTTTCCATAACTCATATGGAGTTTTATTTAGCAATGGTCGCAGAAGTATTCTATTTTGAATATAACAAGCTATATTTACAGCTTCTGCCCAGAAATACTTAGGAAGATTCATTTCACACAGCATAATCCTTGCCATTTCTTAAATCGTCCTGTTCTTTCTTTCTACAACTCCATTCAGTTGTCGAGTTCTAGGAGCAGAGAAGTTATGGAAACTTCCATTCTCTTCACAATATATTCTGAATTTTTCATTCTCAAATTCACCACCATGATCACTTCTAATTCTAGCAATAGAAATTCCTTTTTCATTTTGTAACCTTTTGGAAAGCACTTTAAAACATCTAAAAGATTCATCTTTATGTGACAAAAATAATATCCAACAATATCTAATGAAGTCATCAACAATTACGAGACCATACTTCTTTCCGCCAAGACTTAATATCTTAGTTGGACCAAATAAATCTATATATAACAACTCTAGAGGTCTAGACGAAGTTACAATATTTTTAGAAGAAAAGGATGTTTTAACCTATTATACTTTATGACAACTTTCACAAAAGAAATCCTTGTTAAAACTTATTTTTGGTAAACCTCTTACCAAATCACATTTAATCAACTTAGAAATATGTTTAAAACTAATATGACCTAACTTTTTATGCCAAATCAGTTTTTCTTCATCTGTTGATATGAAACAAGAAATATTTTGACTTTGCAAATCTTCTAAATTAATCTTATAATGATTGTTTCTTCTTTTGGCAGAGAAGAATATGGAACCGTCCTTATTTTTGACTACACAAGAATTTTGATTAAAGGATACTTCAAAACCAGAATCACATAATTGACTGAAACTAATCAAATTATGTTTTAAACTATCAACTAGCAGAACATTATCAATAGATGCAAAGGAATCTCTACCAATTTTACCGATTCTAATTATTTTGCCTTGTTGGTTGTCTCCAAAAGTTACCAATCCTCCCTTTTTATTTTGAAGATCTAGGAACATAGACCTTCTTCCTGTCATATGTCGCGAGCATCCACTATCTAAATACCATTAGTGCTAGTTGCTTTTCTCAAGGAAGGAGATCTGCAGTAGATATTATGTTTTTCTTAGGTACCCAGATTTTCTTGGGTCCTTTAGGGTTAGTCTTATAATAATTCATAGAATGATAATAAGATGACTAGTGATTTTTCTTTCTATAAGGACCAAAATTCTTTTTATGACGAGTATCACTTTTAGTAAACCCTAGACCACTCTTATCATTAGGGTGTCTATATTTTCCTAGCATGTCATTCATTTTCTTTATACTTTTGGTAAAAGTTGATAGATTTGTTGAAAGAGTGTTGATTCTTTGTTTCAGCTGACTAATTTCTTCGGATCTATCTATAGTTACTCTTTTCTTCATATCGTCTACTTGTTTCTTAAGGTGGACGTTTTCTCTCTCTAACACTTCCATGTTTTTTAAGTTTTCTACAAACTTTTTCTTTAACGATCTATACTACTTTAGTATAGCATGTGAATCTTCTAACAACTCTAGATATGCATCTTGTAGTTCATTAAAGTTAGAAGTTACCTCCTCGTCACTTTCTTTTTCGACTACCAAGCATATATTTGCTTGAATTGATGCTTCTGAATTAGTATCAGATTCGAACGAATCCAAATCTTCCCATGTTGCCATCATGCTCCTCATATTTTCTTTATTTTTCTGTGGTTTTCTTCTCAGCAATGGACATTCAAACTTGTAGTGTGAAGGTTTGTTTCACTGGTAGAAAATGATAGATGTCTTCTTGTGCTTGATTTCATCTTTGCTATTTTTCTTAAAAGAAAACTCTTTGTTTCCTTTTGCCTTCTTCTTCCACATCCATCTGATCTTTCTCAAAATGAAAGATAATTCTTCATCATCTTCGCTTGAATCTTGTTCAGATTCACTGGTATCGTCATTATTGATTTTTTCAATCTTTAACGCTTTTGATGAAGAACTTTTCTTTTTCTGAGTCTTGTGATTCTTTTGTCTAGCCTTTAATGCTATAAATTTGTCCCTTCTGGATTTCTCTTCTGCATCAAGCCTTACTTCATGTATCTTCAAAGAATTAAGTAATTCATCAAGCTTCAATATACTCAAGTCTTTGGCTTCTTGTACTGCAGTGACTTTAGGTCTCCATCTTTTCGGTAGACTTCTAAGAATCTTCTTGACATGGTCTTGATTATCGTAGATTCTCCCAAGAGCTTTAAGTCCATTAACGATAGTTTGAAATCGTCCAAACATC
>JANIPM010000004.1:43695470-43705481 GCA_027478405.1 Erythroxylum cassinoides
ATGAGTTTATGTACGTAAGTGATGGAACTTACAAAAAAATAGCTTCCCGAAAAAGCTAAAATTTGGGCTTTTCTGAAAAACTGCAAATTTTAGCTTTTAAAAAAGCTGTATTTTAGCTTTTTCAAAAGTTATTTCTACTTCAAAAGTACTTTTGAAGTTTGTAGCCAAACACCAATCTTTTATCAAAAATAACTTTTGCGATAGAAAAAAGTACTTTTGAAGTCTTCAAAAGCTGAACCAAACAGGCACTTAACTCGTTAAATATGGGGCGTAAGCTAGCAAAAACTGATAATATGAACACCGTGAAGTTTTAGTTAGTGCACTTTCAGTTCCAGGCTCAACCATTCTGCTTGTAGCTAATGGAAGCGCTTACTTTTCGATGCTTTTTTTTTCTCGTACGATTATGATAAAGAATTCATTGGAAAATGATATTGAATTTCTACATAAAGCATCAGATATAGAAACATTTGCCAATTGAGAAACTGGCAATCAGCAAATACTTATTTTGACCGCTCCACTCTTAATTCGTTCCCATAAATAAATATATATATAGCGCCTCAAGGACCATCTACTGAAGCAGGATCATGGATGTTCTTCAACCTAAACAAAGTTTTCAGCCATAAGAAATTGGAAGCAAAATGATGGTATATGGGAGTCATTTTGCTACGTCACCATTATAGACTTGATTAATTAGGAAGCTGAGAAAGCATTAGTAACGAAATGCCTTAAAATCTCCTATTGTCTGTCAACAAAAGCAACAAAAACCGTACCTATAAACAAAGTAGGTCAACACCTGGTGCATCAATTACCTAACGCCAACTATTACTATTGTCTGCTACACACACAACGATTATAGTGGGGGTGCAAAATGAACAGTAGTATTGTTTAATGATTGATTTCAGGTATTCTAAAATGGTGTAACTCAACAAAGTTACAGAAATTCAGCCAAAAATAAAAAGGAAAAGCAATTCCGATTTCTTCTTTAAGTCTTAATGGACGTGATGTAACTTTTGTCCATGAGAATTTTCTTAAGCTTTTATTAGAGCTTGACCAAACAATATGAAACTTTCTTCCCCCAATATATCACCATGTATGCATGATCGAACCAATTAATTTTAACTTCCAACTTTCTATAAAATATGAACATATCTAATGAGACATGTAACTTGATATGCAAACGTCTACTGGAAATAGGATAGCATCAAGATCTTGTTTGAACCGACAAGCTTTAGGTCTTAGCCACTTGAGGTCACCTGGGTATCGTACTCTTATCTGATTTCTCTAAAGATTAGCTTGATCTCACATAACTCTAGTAAACCAGTTACAATTGGTTGCTTGAACGTGTCTAATAATTCTAGCAAACCATTTGGAAAGACTGCTCAGTATCAAACTTAATCAAATGCATAAAATTAATGTATAATAAAAGGAGAGGTTAATCTTTTAATTTGTTTCATAAGTATTACAAGTTTGCTACTAGTAAGTAGATGTGCTTACCTTGTCCAACCTTGTCTGGTTGGTTTCCATCATCAGCTCCAAAACATGGTATTTCGCCCACTAGCAATGACACAGGTAAGTCAGTAAACAGACCTAGCTAGCAAATGAATTCCAGGTTTGACAGCGCCATGAAACAAGGAAGTTATACATATACCAAGTAAATAAGGGAATTGGAACAACAATTTAACCCCATCCCTATTCCATAAAATCTAACAAAACATCCCCTAAAAGCGTACTTTCGTTCAAAAAATAAGCATGCATGATAATACCGTGAAGATAATTAGTTATGCTGATAAATGTAATAAACATGCCTATTATTTCTATCGAAGAACAAGATGTCCTATTAAAGGAGTCATCAGATTCCATGTGAATCCGTGGACTTTCATGTACCAAAAGGCTTGACATACATTTACTTCTTCTTAGTGTGCTGCTTCATGACATCCATATTCCTATATTGTCATATAAAGCGTATGTACAGAAAAAGACAGAAATAAGAGTAAGTTAATAAAGATTACACAGTAGAGTAGTTGTTCTATATAGGTATGTTCACTCCGGTAAGCGTGTTCTATAATTGACATCGTGATCGTCAGTTGCTTTTGGAGCCTTCAATTTTGAATTCCAGTTGCCGATTCGAATTCTACTGTTATTATCGTACAAAATTCAAATGTTTTATTCTTCTAAATATTGTTAAGAACAAAAAAGAGTTCTAACTTCTAATATTTCAATTTTTACTAAACTATTCTAAATTTATCACCATCTCGTTCATCATTCAACGAAGTTTCAAGTCTATTTTCAATTCTACAATCACAAAGTAACCTTAGTATTTTAAAATGTAAAATTCATTTCTTTTGTTGCAAATTTTGGATTCTTAAAATGAGTATAAAGTAGAGTTTGTTAGTCTTTCTTTTCAAGAGAATTATTATATTTTACACATCTACACATTTAAATGATATTATCTCTATATTTATTTGAAAGGTGTCTATTGGAACGTATGTAAATATATACACATATATATATTTCTAATTTTCTTTACCCTTAGATTTATAGAATTTGAAATGTAATAAAGAAAATATTACCGTTCTAAACTTTTTTATATAGGAAATTAGTTCATAGGATTGTAGACTACTACTAAATTACCTTGTAATAGCTCAAAGTTAAGCTTACTAAGAAAGAAATTATCTGACAACAAGCAATACCTAGTTTTCTTCTTTGGATAATATTCATCAAGTCATCCAAACTAAAAATAAAAAATAGGAATACTAAAATGTTAATTAATTGCTGGTAATGGGTTATTCTTGATTTTTTAAAGATTATTTCGTTATTAATCATTTTTGCATTCTTATCGGCTCGATTTTTAATTTTCTAATAAATTTAAATTTAGACAACTTTTCCTTATATTACAAATTAATTGAATATTTATAAATAAAATTAGCATCTATGATTGTACAAGAAAATTCTCAGAAATTAGAATGGTAGAGAGATTGCCATGGGAAGATTATTCACTTACATTTTTGGCAGCAGTACTAAATGCTTCCCTGTGGGTGATCTTCATATTATTGGCTTTAATCCTTTGAATCTCTTCCCTACATGCAACAAAATCCTTTCATAACTAATTAGTACATTTACATACAAAATGCCTACCAAAATAACAATGTATACCTAAAAGTTATCATATGTAGAATTTGATTGAGAGACAGTTTTATTACTTTATGAACTGGTTGTATGCTGAAGGTGCTCGGTGTCTCTTCTTGGGAGCTGCAAGGGGAAAAACACAGAACTGTTCAACTCTTCCAATTTATACAGTTTCTTTGAAAATGAATTCAACAGGTTTATAGGTAACTGACGTTGATTTACTACTCTTTCCTTGATGACCTCTGTGGCCGGTGGCCTGGCTGCTCTCTTCTTGTGCTTGGAAGAGGAGCTTGAGTCAATTCTAAGTTCTGGTAATGTTGAACTGGGAAACTGAAATTAGTGGAGGAAATAAAGTATAAACTCATTGGAGACGGAGATTTGTATATGGGATTGAAAATCAAATAATAACAAAAACAATCCACTTGTTCTCCCTTTTTTCAGAAAAAGAAAAATAGATGAAAAATTGATATTGGGACTTAAATACATGATCTTTAAGTATAATTCTAGAAACCTACACTTTATGATAGTCCTGACATGCTGGGATATAATCAACTTATCACTTATAAACATTTACTTCAACTCTTTCTTCATTAGAACATAATAATAAAGTGATAAAAAATTAGTCACAAGTTTTTTAATAATAGGACGACACATTCTTACTGGTTATGAAATCCTTTATCAATTTGAAATATGTCTTAAAAGGAAGAAAAATCTATGACTAATTATCATATCCTTGTCTTAAAAAGTAGAAGTTTCAGCATAAATTTGGGCTACGCCGGTATGCTAAAACCTTCATAAGCACTTTTTCTTTTAAGAATTGCACCGTGAAAAAGGGTTGTTATAAGAAATTTTTTAAACATATCTCACGAAGCTATTGCCATTGCTATTAACCGGACTAGAACATAAGAATGATGAGGGTTTACAAATACTCTAGTGAAACCCATTATGCAATAGCACAATGGCTATTGGTATAGTACTTTGTGGCACAATAGAAGTAAGGTGTTCTGCGGCATGATTTGAGACCTAACACAATTACATTCCTTCAAAATTATGTAACCATTATGATGGCCTTTCCTATGTTTGAGAAAGGAATCCAGAATATAATTTTATTTGAATAGGAACGAAAGTATATAATGGGTCAATATCTCGAATGAAGTTCATGCAAGTTTAAAGAGTTTTTAATCTATATTTCTGTAGTATACGCCTACATCGACCAAAGTTCAACCAGCCCTTGCAATAGAGGTGACTATTCAATCATTTTCATTCTGTACATCATGATAGTTTTTATGTGCATCTTTATTCATATGTATAAATCATTCTATACTGGATGTGATTGGTATATTTTGTTCTACAAGCTACTCCAACAATAGAAATCTAACTATTATCATATAGGCGTAGCTTAATTTTGGTGAATTGTCCTATAATCAGGAAAAATAATTGCAAATTCATAGATTCTAAAACCACACATACAATTACATATGTACATATATATACACTCCAACACATAATACTGGAAGTTTGTCTGGATGGAATTATTCGAGTATTACTTAAATGAAGTGTCCCGTAATGCCACTCTTATTCGCTGGACAAACGATACTGGCCTTGTACGGCTAGAATCTATCTCTTACGGGCACAGAAATCGGGCCACATTTTATCTACTTGTACAAGTTTTCTCAGCCATCAACAATCACGCTTCAACATCTAATCATATAGATATTATTACTCTGACAATTTCTAGGATTGTAAACGATTCTCAAAACGTGTTTCAAACGAAAGTAAACGAGCATTGACATGACTAAATTGAGGTACTGTATACGTCCAGTTTAAGCCAGATAAAGCCCATATTTACTAGAGGATGCTGTAAATCATGTCTCCAGAATAGAGGAAAAGGGTTAACGGAAAGAAACAATGTTACTGAGATCTGAGCCGTAAAAGCTTGTGTCAATCAAATCGACTTGAGGATTCTATCTGGTGTTTAAGAATACTAAGAGTAGAAGCAATATCAAGAAGTGAAGAAAAGACGAGAGCAACCCAAAAAAAAAAAGAAAAACCAATAACATCTAATTTCTTGTCCTTATTTTCATCCTTAGAAGCAAATTAAATCCCGAAGAAGTCTAAATTTTGAGAGAACATCACATCAGACAATCAAGTAAATGACAAAATAATCAAGCTTGAACATTCGATTTCCTCAAAAGAAGCAAGACTGTGAAAGGCTATGCCCTATGCCATGGCTTGTTAGTGGCCTAAAGCAAATTCATAAGAAACGGCACCTGAAAATCTTGACCCATTGACTGCAAGGTAGAAGCTCCGATGTTTATAGACCACATATTTGCGCAGTATCCGCATCGGATGGTCACCATCTCACACAAACTGCTGCGTGGAACACTTACCTGCAAAACCACAAGCCATATATGTGTGTATCTTCGTTGCTCTCTCTTGATAAAAGAGTAACAGAAAAGCGATTGAGATAAACTTCAATGTGAACAGAAATGTTACAGAATCGAACTTTGCCGCATCGTGAAACTGCCAACTTCCAATTGATTCAGTCTAGGACCACTAGTAATGTGCAGTAGGTTTTCATTTTATTTAACATATCAGATTAGGAAAACCTTGATGTGTGTCTTTCAAATTTTTCTCACTTTGTTTCCTTTCCAATCAGGAGTTTAAGGTGGATGTGTATGAAGTAGCTGCTAGAAATAAACCCTAGCAGGAACTTCAGTTCATGGGAAAGTCGACTAAGATCATTCTCACTTTACGGTATTTCTTTGGCTGAGAAAATAGAACAGAATACTAAAAAGACCAGGAGCATTGATAGACATAACTGGACGCAGAAAAAGAGAAAAGAAAAAAGAAAAAAGAACTCATGAAAGATATACACTCGCGAAATCAGTTGTGTGACATTGACGTATGTTAGATCTGTTTCAGTTCATAAGCAAGTAAAACTAAGATAAAAAAACAACAGAAAAAACCCAAGAATCTGTAGGATCTACTTGTGAAGAACTTTACAGATCTGTGAAATGAGAAGCCTCAGGTTAAATACCGCAAGAAGAATGGTACAGAAGTTGCAGGAAAGCAAACACAGTTGCTCAGAATCCTCAGATTCAAAGTTACAAGAGCTCAACATTTCCTCTCAAGGATTAACGAAGGCTAGGTATAGAGTAGTTATTAAGCCTAGCTGTTCGTCACTAGAGAAGAAAAAGAGAAATCAAATTGTCATAACAGGAAGACCATGCTCAAGCGGCTATATAACAAGAACAAAACATGAAAGAGACAACAGAACACCAAGCGGAATATATTTTTAAGAAGACAGCGAAAGAAAAACAGTACAAAGAAGCACTTGGTGTATGTTTGTTCGTGTCTATATGCTGTTCTGTGCATGTGTAAAGCGAGAGAGGGAGAAGGGTGTTTCGATTATTGCTTGAAAAAGATCACATAGTTAAGATGACAGGAAGAAATCGTAGGGAACCGGAAGAGATGGGAAAGAAAGAGTGTGAGAGATGGCGAAAAAGGAAATGGTTTTTCTAAGAGAAAAATGTTTGAACTAGTGGAAGGAGAAAAGAGCATTAATATTGGGACAAACTAACAAGGAAAGGCTTTGGAAACATTTCTTAACTAAGCCAATTCATGTTAACTGTAATGGTGTAACATGAGAGTGACCTTCACCTCCTCTACAGCCAGGCTAGGTAGTCCAATGATAATAAGACCACACATATTATTGCAGATAGACATGTTTATTCATATCTTGTTATCACATGCACAGGGCAGTTAATGAGGAAGGGATTTATTTGCACTTTTTTTGTAGTTCATTCCTACCAAACTCTTTCGCTTAATTTCTGCCCTTGTGTTGCATATCTTTACAAAAATGAAAATAAACTACCACTACTAAAATATGAAATTAATTGTAAAGTGAAGATAATAACTGTCATTGGTACTGCAATGCGACTATTGTGATCATAGGGCGTACAGACATTACGATTCGATAACGACGATGGAGTTGGGTGTAATTCTTGTCGTAGATTATTTTGTGTATGTTAGGAATAATTTAGAAAGTATTACTTATGGTGGACATAGAAAAATCCAAAGATGGACTACGTAGTAAGGTCCATTAAAATAAGTACCAACGTCACAGTTACACTACTCATGATTTTGCAATTTGCAATGTCATGTCATCCTTAGTAATGTGGCTTAAGTAGCTTAACGATTCAGTTTCATGGAGTGGTGCAGTCTACTTATGTTTTCTTATAATTTTTTATTTTATTTTATAATTTTGGTTTATATTCTTAAAATCAATGTTAATATCAACACATTCGCTTCTTTCACTAGGATTATCCCGTACGCAACATTAAAAAAAAAAACGAAGAGAGAGAGTAGAGCCCTATGAATACCTTACTGATATTTATATTAGATATGGTTCAAATATGGTATAATACTGGCACTGGTCAATACTGGGTACTGTTTCAAATAATTTTTAAAAATTATAAAATATTTTAATTTTTTTAATCATAAAATAAACCCTCAATATAAAGTGCTATATAATTTCTAATTTAACATCAATCTTATCTTCAAAAATCATTAAAATGGAAATTTGAAAGAACAACTATCTCTTTATTTCTATCAATATTACTTTTAACATATTTACATATAAATAATAATCATAATTAATATAAGAGAAAAACTACATAATCATCATACGTATATAAAATTAAGAATAATAAAAAATACTTAAAATATTACAATTTTATCATATAATAACAAATAATTATATCAAAACATCAAATAGAAAGAATAACAAAGTTCTATGACTCCATAAATATTACAACAAGAGTTCATATCGAGAAATATAACCAAGCAAAACTAACCCCCGAAACAAAAATATTTATAGTTAAAAGTTATATATTTATATCATATATATATATTTTAATGCATGCATCAAAAACAAGTGAAATTAAAGAAAGAGAAGAAATAAAAAACATGAAACTTTATTCAATTAAATATCCACTCAAATTGTATTGACTTTAATTCTCATTTGGTACAAAATTCTTCCCAAATAACTTGTCAATACTTTCTTATCCAATATTAGCTTCTAAATCACTCTCATCTATATCAAACTCGGTTCCTTAGAAATCCAATCTACTAAATGATCGATATTGTCAAAGTAAAATAGATCTATAGAACTATTTATTTTATTAAGAGTCCTAGTAAATAAATCAAATTAAATTGTTAAGAAATTACAAGAAAATATATTTAATTTAATAATGATAATAACATACATATTTCGAAACTTTAAATTATATTAAATAAAGACCAAGTTGTTCAATCTTTATGTTCAAGTCTATTACTTTTTTTTGAAATGGATTAAATCAAATATGTTCTAATTCCTTTCACACCTTATTTCACTTACACATTGACAAAAAATTTGAATTACAACCTTTGAAATTTTAGAACACCACTTCCGAATTAATCCCCTCGAATAACTATAAGATAAGAAAATTAATCTTATAAACAAAATATAGTAATGATTAATGTCTTACAAGTAACAAAACAAAAAAGTACATTTGGATTAAGTTTGCCTTTTTGACGAATAATAATGAGCATCCTAAAATTACCAAAGGCATCCTTATAAATCTTTATTTATGAGCTTAGGAGATATTGCATCATCACATAGGCAATAGTTATTCCACTAGTTAATAGCACTCTCCTATTAAATTTAGTTTTCTTGGTAAAACTTAGTCTAACATAAACACTAGGGTTAAAAATGCCCCAGTTATAGACAATAAAGAATAAAATTGTCTTTCTTATCTCGCATTGATGACTGCAAGATAAGGTGCATACAAAGAAAGCTAATTTTTTAAAGATTTGTTTTGATGGTTTCCTTCGCCCTCTATGTGACTTTATAAACATAACTCATTTTTATCTTCTCTTCAACATCAGTCAAATGAAGTACTCTCACCAAGGGCTCAGAAAATTAGATGAAAATTAATATTGGGACCTAAATTCATGATCTTTAAGTATAATTCTAGAAACCTACACTCCATGATTAGTCTTGACATAATGAGATACAACCTACTTATCACTTATGAACATTTTCGTCAACTCCTTCTTCATTAGAACAAAATAATAAAGTGATGAAAAATTAGTCACAAATCTTCTAATAGTAGGATGACATAAATTCTTACTGTTTATAAAATCCTTTATCATTAAATGAAGAACCCATACATGATTGTAGATGAACTTAGTCATTTTTTTTCTTTTTTCACTTTTTGTACAGTTTCATCAATGATGAGGAAGCATCTAGCATCTCTTATATTTTCTAACATTAAGTCAATACAATGTACAACACAAGGAGCCCAATAAAAATAATTATACCTACTTTACAATCTTTTTTTAACTACTTTATAAACATAATCATTTTTAGTAATGAATTGAACATTATTTTCTATCCCAATTTCATTCAGAAAATTATCAAATATCTAAAACAAAGTACCATCATATCTAACAAATCCATCAAATTCATAAAAATTGCTTCTATCATAATCGTGGTTATAATCATGGTTAATGCTTATTATACCTACCATGGCCTTCAAGGCCATGATCGTGGCACTTGTTCCTCCTCCGAGCTTTCTCCAAATCTTCTCTAGCTTTCTTTACTTGATCTCAAACACTAACAATCTCATCAAGACACCTCAAACATAAAAAATTAAAGCCCTATATCATGTTTTAACCCATATAACACTTAAAAACACAAACATATAATCACACTAAGACTAAAAATGCACAAATAGTCTAATTGTTGGGCCCCGAATTTTTTTATTTTATTTTATTTTATTTATTTATTATTATTATTTATTTATTGATTTATTTATTTATTCGTTTACTTTATTTATT
>JANIPM010000004.1:43956268-43968269 GCA_027478405.1 Erythroxylum cassinoides
TCTGCGGTGGATGATGTTTCCTTCAATTTTTTCTCAAGTAAATCATTCTTCCTTTTTGATTGTTCACTAAATATAAGTAAGGCTTCTTCTACAATATTAGAATGTGTCTTCTTTGCCTTCTTGTTCTTATGAGACTTCTTTCTCGTAGACGGAGAACTTTTATCTTGATCTTCTTTTCCATTATACGAGTAATCTTCATCAATATCATTTCCATGTTCCTCTTCTGTACTATTCGATGGAGATTTAGTTGATGAATGTGCATGCACACCAGTTGCAGTAGTATCTCCAAAAATATGACACAAGTCTAAAAATTCCTTATATCCTTTTTTCTTGAATCTGTAAGCCATTTTATGCACGTATAATGATGAACAAGATAAATGAGAATGAATATTATATAATATGATATATTAATAAAACAAAAGACATATTTTTACCTTAAATAGGTTTTCCCAACATTCATTTGTAGCATTAACTTCACTAATAAAAGAGTTGTAACCGATTCTTGTTTTTTTGAGTAAGTTCTTGAAAATTTTCAATCTGGCCCTTAATCCATTATACTTATTCTTTAATTGAATATCAGTATACTCCTTATTGAATTTTATTTAAAGCCTTGCTTTAATATTCTTCCAACCAGATTTGGAAAAAGCAGTAATCGTTCGATTTCCCTTCTTCACTTCCTCAACAATCAAGGAGATTAAATACATCTCTATAGTATTATTCCATACCCCATCATTTTCATTTACTTCCATACAATCATTGTAATCATTCATATTGTTCAAGCCTTCCATCTCTAAATGTAATAATATATAAGTGACATCAATCATAATAATTTTTACAAAGTATTAAATGCTAAATATAGTTTAAAGTAAACATGTGACAATCATAATAATTTTTAAAAAATATTTGGTGTCTAAACTTGTCCATAAATTAGGTTTTCACTATATGTGCAAGCCTGGTAGCAAAACTACTATAATAAATCATTTACACATTCCTTTATTTCAGCTTCAACTTAAGGTAATAAGCCACTTCATCAGGATTCACAAGCAAATGCATTAAAGTAAGTATGGCTACATATATATCAAATTCAACTAATGTACAAATGCATTTAATTTTTCAGTTCCCCACGGTTATAAGCAACAATAAGAAGACAAGAATAGGCTTCATAATAAATGACTCTATTACGTGAAGACAAGAATAAGATTCACAATAAATGACGTGAAGAACTCACGTTCAGATGCATTTAATGTTTCAGTTCTCCACATTTATAAGGAACAATAGCTATTATGTGAAGATAAATAGTGTGAACACTAGGCTTCACTACGACATGAAGACTAGGCTTCACTTTTGATAAAGCCTCTACCACATTAAATAATGTGAAAACACACCTTAATAAGAGCACATCAACCTTTCTCTTCAATGTTCAAGTACTGGCAACAGAAACCAACAAAACTTTATGAAAATGAAAGCGGATTTAAAAAGGAAACTTTGGTTTAGCTATTGTCCTATCCTATTGAATTGAACCGGTATGTACATCTTAGTTAACAACTCAATTTTTTACATTACAAATTAAAACCATCATTCTTTTAACATTAAGAACATTTTATGAATGTAAAGAACATACAAAATAATCCAAGGTATATTTTGATTCCTCATACTGTCCAGACAAAACACCAATATAGTAAACAGTCAATCATCAAGTCACAACTTGCTAAACACCCAACAAGTTGATAGCCAATAGATCCACAGGAAAGAGCGTAATTTCCTTGAAATCTTGTTAATTCTATTCCCAAAAAAACACAATAAACCTGACAGTGAACCAAGAAACCAACCTTAACTGGGTGGCCCAGACATAAATCCAAGCCGAACTAGGTCAAATGCAGAACCTCAGCTGTAAAGAAATCAAATGGGACAAAACCCACAACCAAAAGTTAAGAATGTGAGAGGGAAGGTAGGAAGAGGAGAGAGAGGTAGAGGTGTACAAAAAAAATTGGATCTTCATGGTCGTTGGGGCTCAACCAACAACAATGCTAACGGCCCTCCTCTACCTCCTCTTCTTCGACCATCGTCAAAAACAGCAATGACTCCGACCTACTGTCTCTGTAGGATAGCGATGGATAGCGATCCATTATATAGAGAGTAGTAGAACCAAATGGATCCCGATGAGATCATGACATCGAGATTGCTGAAATAGGTCTCTGGTATTTTTTCACACCTAAAACTCGGTAGGACCGACTCCAGTATGCCTGGACCATCTCAACATATATATATATATACTTAACAATTTTTAACGATTCTCATCATCTTACTAGCCTTTTTGCTTTTGTCTTTTATTGTTTTTTTTGTCTTTTGACATTTAAAGACAATAAATGCAACTTTAAAGAAGGTTCTCTTCCTTTTCCACGTTACAAATATCTTTATATATATATAGGCATTTGCCACACCTGAAACTCAGTAGGATCGACCCCAGTATGATTGGACCACCTCAGCATTTATATGTATGTGTGTGTGTGTGTGAGAGAGAGAGATATGTGTGTGTGTGTGTGTGTGTATATATAAAGATATGTGTAACGTGGAAAAGGAAGAGAGGCTTCTTTAAAGTTGCATTTATTGTCTTTAAATGACAAAAGAAAAAAAAACACAAAAACAAAAAGGCTAGTAAGATGATGAGAATCGTGAAAAATTGTTAAGTAAGCCTTCTTCACGATTCTCACATTATTATCATCTTTTTTTAAGATTCTTATAAGCTTTATCATGTTCTTTTCTCTTCTTTCTCTTTAATGTTTTTTCTCTCCATAGAGCAAAAGAGAGAGCTAGCACTCTTGTCTTTTTTCTAGCCATTTTTGGATCAAATAATTTGATTAAGTTAATTTATCTGATCTCTGCGTGAATACTGTTGGAGATTGCCTATTTTGGTTATTATGGTTTGTAACAACCGGACGAGTAGGAGTCGAAGAACGAAGGAGATTACACACAAGGTAAATGGTTATTATATGAATTACTGATTTGTGTAAATACCATAAATTCCTATATCTAATTTTGAATTATTTTCATTATTTTATATTTTATCAAAATTTTGAATTTTGATTAAAAAAACAAGTTGTTTTAGTAAGATTTGTAATATGAATACCTTTACGTTTTGCAGGGATATAAGGTCCCATTCTCGGATTCCATTTTCTAGTACCATGACCAAAATGAACTCCTGCTTCGAGCATCTCTTCCAAATTAATGTTCCAATATCTTCTTATCATTTCCATTTCTTCTCACACTTCCTCTCTTTTTTGTTTTTTTTTCTTTTTATCCCCTAGTCCTGAAGGAAAGGTCTTTATTTCATTAAAATTTTCCTATTTTTTTATAATTAGAATGAATTGTACGGACTATACTTATATATATATAATTATGAACATGTATGTGAATTGGGAATTTTCAGCTAGGTTTAATGGCATTTCCTTATATAGGCACATAGATCTTGAACTTCTGGAAAGTCCTGGAATAAGTTTTTGTTGTTTTTCGCACCACTTGTATATGATGCACGCACAAAGATGTTCCTACAGTGATATCAGAGCCACTTGTGACTCATATAAAGGAGAAACTGTAATATATGTGATGTTGTCAATTGGTTATGACAGTTGTGCTTTTTGATTGTGTTGAATTCGAAATCAGTATAAAGATATTGGTTTCAAAATTTTCTTGCCCATATTTGCTAATGAGATGTTTTTGAATATGTATGTGGAAGCAAAATATTTATAAATTTGATTTGATATGTTTTTGGTAATTAATTCCCTATTGTCTGGTTGTTGTGATTATGCACATTACATGAATACGCATGCCTAAAAATTTGAGAATAAATTACAGAATTTTTTTTGGGATTTTCTTTCACCAACCTCTTTTTGAGATGTTCATAAATGTCTATGAAGATGGAAAAATGTTTTCAAGGTGACTGAATGTTTATTTGAGAATTTCTTATGTGCTGTTGGGAATGTTTATGTTAAGGAACACAGATTCTGGATTGGCTTGGTTGCTAAGGTTGGTTGAGTTTTTCTTGGAAATAAATTCTGAAAAAATTCATGGAAATTTTGGGAACATGTTATAGCCTCTTCAATTTTCTTAGCATTTATTGAAATTGTTTCAATGATTTTTTCAAGCAAAAAATAGAGCTGGACATTTTTTAGAAAATTGCTAGACCTAGTTTGTTTGAAGTGTTAATATAGGGAGAACCAAAATTCTTCTAGAGTTCAGGTTGTTGGATACCTAAGCCCACTCTATACGGATATATTCAATCTATAGAAATAAGATTTTTGAATTAATGGTTCGATTTTCACTAGAAGCGTTGATTTGTTGAGTATACTTAAGGTCAACATAGACAGAGGCGCAATTGGGTAACGTACATTAGATGTACACGCATCAAAAGTTGATAACCCAATGTGTTTGCATACATCATGAGTTGATAGCATTGGACGATAGTTGAATCTATGATGCAATGGATATGATCGATACATACCGATTGACCTAAGGTGGCTTGTTGGATAAACCCAAGTTCATTATTAGTAATGTCGGATATCGACCCACTAAGACACGTTGTCATAATTTTTCTTAGATTCGTAGTGAGTGCTATGGATTCTTTGAAACTAGTAGGAGCCATATATATGTCATGTAAGTCCTTATGATCATGCATTTATTTTTATTACAACATTCTTTCTCTCTTTATATTTAGGTTAATTGAAGATGTATTCCAGTGTGAATTTATGCTCACTTATGGATTTTAATAAATTAACTAGATCTAATTTTTTTGATTGGCAGAGAAATTTGAGAATTGTTCTCAAATATAAGGAGCTAGGATATGTCCTAAACGTTCCACTTCCTGATCCCCTACTGTTAATGCTTCTGATGAGGATTAGAAATCATATCATAAGCATCTCAAAGATAGTGATTTAGCTACCTGTATTATGTTAGCCTTTATGTTACCAGAGATGCAGAAGCAACATGAGTCTATAGATGCTAATACCATAGTGTTTCATCTTAGAGTGTTTTTTGATGAGCAAGCTCAGTCTGAAAGGTTCAGGACCTCGAGGCTGCTCTTCACAACTAAGATGACTCCGGGGACATCTGTAATGCAGTATACACTGAAGATGAATGGTTATATTGAGAGGTTGGCCACCTTAGGTTTTGTTATGGACTATGAATTAAGTGTTGACTTAATTCGGGTTGGATTGTTTGATAGTTATTCACAATTTGTGTTGAATTATCGAATGAACCAAATCTTTAAGACAATCCCTGAGTTGATTAATATGTTCAAGATAGCAGAGCAAGCTATCAAGAGGGATAGTAAACCAGTGCTAGTGATAGACTCTTCTTCTTTTGGTTAAAAAAAAACCTAAAGAAGAAAAGGTCTAAGAAACCAAAAGGAAATGCAGCCAAAAATAAACTCAAAGAAACTGTGTTGAAAGGAATTTGCTTCCATTGTGGCAAGATTGGCCACTAGAAGAAAAACTGTAATGTCTATCTGAAGTCCTTGAAGAAGAAACACGCATCAAATGCCTCAGCTACTTCAGGTATGTTTTTCATTAAGGTTAATACTGTTTCTGATCATAAAATATGAGTATTAGATACTAGTTGTAGCTCACACATATGTAATGATATAGCGTGGGCAATGAAGCAAGAGTTACTACATTAGCCGTAGGAACTTATTTTTTGTCACTCCTAAGTGGGCTTGTAATTAAACTGGATGATTATTATTTTGTACCTATTTTAACAAAGAACATATTGTCTATTTCTTATTTAAATAAAGTCGTTTTTTTAATTTCAATAGCAATGGTTGTTCTATTAGTTTGAATGGAATGCTTTATGGTATTGGTACATTATGCAATGGAATTTACATACTAAATATATCGCATCCAATTATAAATGTCAATGACACGAAAAGACATAAATGAGATAATTTAAAATCAACTTATGGCATTGTCGTCTTGGCCACATAAATGAGAGACGCATAGCGAAGCTCCACAAGAGTAATAGTTTAAGGTCATTTGACTATAAATCATATGATATGTGTGAATCTTTGTTTATTAGGCAAGATGACTAAGTTACCCTTTAAGGGAAAGGGTGAACGAGCAACTGGGGTATTAAACCTAATACATTCAGATGTATGTGGTCCAATGTCCATCTATGCCAGAAGTGGTTTTCTTTACATCATTACCTTTATCAATGACTATTCTCAATATGGGTATCTGTATATGATGAGATACAAATATAATGCATTTGAAAAGTTTAAACAATTCAGAAATGAAGTGGAAAACCAACTTAGGAAAGGTATTAAGGCACTACGATCCGATTGAGGTGAGGAATACTTAAACTAATAATTTTTAGATTATCTCAAGGGAATCCACCTTACACACCTTAACACAATGGTGTGGTCGAAAGGAGAAACTGAACCTTATTAGACATAGTAAGATTGATGATGGGCTTTCCAAATTTACCAAAATCCTTTTAGGGTTATGCACTCGAGATAACTGTTTATTTGCTAACCAGTGTTCCATCAAAGACAGTTGATGTTACTCCATATGAGATGTGCACTAACAAAAAAAACCCTATCTTTCTCATTTGAAAGTTTGGGGTTGTCTGGCTTATGTAAAGTGGATACAGTAAGATAAACTTGATACGAAGTCTGACAAGTGTTTGCTTATAGGATATCCTAAAAAAATAATGGAATATCAATTTTACCTTGCTGAGGAACAAAAAGTTATTTCAAGGCATGCTGTCTTTTTAGATAAAGAGTTTCTTTTAAAGGAAGATAGTGGGAGAAAAATTGAACGTGAAGAGGTTCAAAATGCTCGAACAGATGCAGATCAATTGCCTGAACCTAAGACTGTTACTCATACAGATGAAGCAACAATTCAACCTTCTTCAATCACAAAAAGTTCGTAGGTCATATAGGATACATTTTATTCCTAAGAAATATGGATTTCTCATGATTGAACAGAATGACGTATTGCTCATAGAAAATAATGAACCTACTACATATGAGGAGGTTCTGAAGAGTTCAGAGTCTGAGAAATGGCTTAGCGCCATGAAAGCAAAAATGGATTCTATGTGTGAAAACTAAGTATAGACTTTGGTTGAGAAACTTGAAGGAATAAAACCTATAGGGTATAAATGGGTTTTCAAGAAGAAAACCAACATGGATGATAATGTGATTACCTATGAAGCAAGCCTTATGTCCAAAGGTTTCCGTCAAAGATAAGAAATTGACTATGATGAGACCTTTAGCCCAGTAGCAATGCTTAAATCCATTATGATACTCCTAGCCATTACCGCTCATTATGACTGTAAGATATGACAAATGGATGTGAAGGCAGCTTTCCTAAATGGAAATCTAGCCGAGGATGTGTATATGACACAACCAAAGGGTTTCGTCTCATTTAATGGCGAAAAGGAATGCAAGCTTCAGAAATCCATCTATGGATTAAAACAAGCATTCAGGACTTGGAATATCCTCTTTGATGAGATAATCAAAGAGTTTGGTTTCTCACAAAAGCAGAATAAACCCTGTGTGTATAAGAAGGTTAGTGGGAGTGCAATCATATTTCTTATTCTATATGTAAATGACATATTATTACTAGGAAACGATGTCTCTATGCTATAATCTGTGAAGATTTGGTTGTCTAAACAATTTGCCATGAAAGATCGTAGTGAAGCAACTTATATTAGCGGGATAAAGATCTATAGAGATAGAATGAAAAGGTTGCTTGGTCTCTCATAATCAACGTACATAGATAAGATGCTAAGAGCAATACAATAAAGGGTATCTTCCCATGGCTCATGGGATAACACTCTCTAAATCTATGTGTCCTAAGACATAAGATAAGAGGATGCTCATGAATATGCTCCCGAATGCATCTATAGTAGGATGTAGTAGGATCTATCACGTATGCTATTCTATGTACGAGACCTGATGTATCATATTCTCTAAGTGTTACGAGCATATACCAATCAGATCCTGGTGAGGGCCACTAGGTGGTTGTCAATAACATCCTCAAGTACTTGCAGGACTAAGCATGTTTTCTTGATATATGGAGATGGAAATCTAAAAGTGAGCGGGAATATAGATGCTAGTTTTCAATCTAATAAGGATGATTCCAAATCTCAATCAGCTTATATATTCACACTAAACGGCGGAGCGATTAATTGGAAGAGTTCTAAATAAGAGACGACTGCCAATTCAACAACCGAGGCAAAGTACATTACCACTTCAGATGTAGCAAAGGAAGCAGTTTGGATTAAGAAGTTCATTACTAAACTTTGTGTGGTTCCTAGCAGTGATGGGCCTATACAATTGTATTGTGACAACAATGAGGCTATTGCGCAGGCGAAGGAACCAAGGCCTCATCAACAATCCAAGCATGTACTCCACATATATCATTTGAATAGGGAGATAATTAGTCGAGGTGATGTACAGATTAGAGAGAATTCCCACCAGGCTAAATACTGCTAATTAGTTGACGAAGCCATTGTCATGTAATAACTTTGATTCTCATGTACTCATCTATAGTATTAGATACCAAGGCAATTGGCTTTAGGTCAAGTGGGAGATTTGTTAGAGTAGTGCCTTAAAGGCAATCACCTTTAGCGCAAAGTTATTTACATACATTATTTTCAATAATAAAGAAAGACATATTTCATTATTTTGGTATTCATTATTTATGAATTGATATTGATCTATAAGCAAATTAATGAAGTCTATGATATATGACATAGTATGAAGGAAATCAAGATGTGATCATACTACTGAGATTCATGTCATGTGCAATTATATCAGTATCTAAATTATCCTCAGTCATAAGATTAATGAGACTGTGCATCGTTAATCCAGATATACTAGCACATATCAAACTACTTGATTTGATCAAACAATGGATCTTAGAAACTGTAAACATGAGATGTTTAGAGTTAAGATATAGATGCTTACTAGAGATAGTAAGTACATTGGATGACTTACCATGAGATCATCACATGGATGTTCTATTCTAATGTCAGTGATAATCTTATTATAGCAATGGTGTAAGTATCCTTAAACTTGAGGTTCTCAAGGATATCTTGGATACTAATTCCATACTTTGACTCCATTCCTTGTTACCTTGTAGAAGTCGCTCATAGTTGGTGATTGGGTACATCTTGAGATATTCAAAGGTAATTGAGTAGCTAATAGAGGATTCACTGCTTCTGTGATAACAAAAAATGATACCCATGACCTCTTATCGGGGTCATTACTAGGAGATCTTTAGCTGGAATACATATTTCATTAAGAATGTCTTCATTGGCATATAGAGTAATGATTCCTAGGATGAGAACTAATATCACTTGAGCTAGATTTGATGTAGTCAATCTAGTGAGTGTTAACACTTTGCCCATACTCATAACCAAGTGGGGTATAGCATGATGAAAGGACAAATTGCATATCAATTATTTGTGGGATGGTTCATGATGAGTATGTGTTTGTTGGTCAGACCACTTACCTTTCAGTCAATTGGGGGTCGTGATGTGTTGCTAGACGCTACTCATGATTTGCTTGGATTAAGTTTTATTACAAGTGACCAACATAACTGAAAACCTAATAGGTCACACGCATAAGAGCGACTCAAAGGATTCATAAAATGGTTTTGGATAGAGATCTATTATATGGAGAGCAATAGAACCAAATGAATCTCGATGAGATTGGGATATGTCCTGATGAGATCACGACATCGATATTGCTGAAACAGGTCACTTTCAAAGCCCAATAGGACTAACCCCAATGTGATTAGATCACCTCAGCGTATATATATAAGATAAAGATATTTGTAACATGGAAAAGGAATAAAGGTTTCTTTAAAGTTGCATTTATTGTCTTTGAATGACAAAAGACAGAAAAACAATAAAAGACAAAAGCAAAAAAGCTAGTAAGATGATGAGAATCGTGAAAAATTATTAAGTAAGCCTTCTTACGATTCTCACCTTATTCTCATCATCTTTTAACATTCTTATAAGCTTTATCATCTCCTTCTGTCTTCTTTCTCTTTAACGTTTTTTCTCTCCATAAAACAAAGGAGAGAGGTAGCACTCTTATTTTTGCTCTAGCCATTTCTGGATTAAAGAGTTTGATTCAGTTAGTTTCTTCAATCTCTATGTGAATATCATTAGGGAAGGCCTATTTTGGTCATTGTGGTTTGCAACAACACGATGAGTAGAAGATCGAAGAATGAAGGAGATTACACAAAAGATACATGGTTATTATATGAATGATTGATTTGTGTAAATGTCCTGAATTTCTCTATATATATATTATGAATATGTATGTGAATTAGGAATTTTTAGCTAGGTTTAATGATATTTTCTTACATAGGCATATAGATCCTGGACTTCGTCAAAATCCTAGAACAATTTGTTTTTGTTTTCTGTATCACGTGTATATGAAGCACGTACCAAGATTTTACCAGTAGGAATCAGAGCCTGTGCCTTTGGTGGTGAGTTCAACCCTTGAGTTCCAGTTGACAACAAGTTACATGTCTTTGATCTAAAAACCCAAACTTGGTACATCGTAGAAGTCAAAAGTGACATCCTTCCACCACGTGTAGGTGTAACGATGGTCGTGTTTGGCAAAACCATCCACGTCTATGGTGGGAGGGACACCATGCATAAGGAGGTCAGTGAGCTTTATTCTTTTGATACTTTTACCAGAAGTAGACTTTACTGACCAGTGGAGACACCAGTCCTCCTCACTGGAGCTGCCATTCAACAACATCCGATAATAGACATGTGTACATATTTGGAGGGTGTAGTGTCCCGGGGCATTTGAATGATTTATGGGCCTTTGATGTGGTGAAGGGAGAGTGGGACAAGTATTACTCACTATGAGAAAAATTGATAGGGAGAGGTAGACCTGGACTAAGTATAGCATATGGGAAGATATGGATAACTTGAAGGGGAGAGGTGGACCTGGACTAGGTGTAGCACGTAGGAAGATATGGATAGTGTATGGCTTCTTAAGTATAGAGATGGATGAAGAAAATTGTTGACTACTAGTGAGAAATCGACTGCGAGAAGTTTAAAGTAAATCACTTATTAATATAAAAATCACGTATAATATGTAAAATACACAAAAGGGGGGTTGAATTGTGTTAAATTGTCTAAGATATTAATCTTTAAAATCATCTTAATTTTCTTGCAAAATTCAGATGATTACAAAACAACTCACTTAATTTGATGAGTAATGCAAAAACAAAAATTAGTATCTATTCTTCTAATAACAAGAAAATTAAAAAAGCAAGAGTTAGAGAATATGACACCACGATTTATACTGGTTCACCTTTAACCTTGGGTTACATCCAGTCCTCAGAATTCGTTTGAGATTTCACTATCTCCTTCAATGTTACAAGTATTATTTCCACACTTGCAGAGCCTCTTCAAGTCTCTTTCACAAAGTATTCTTTATCTTCTTCCTTAGCCTCTTCAGGCATTAGCCTTTCTTTCACTTGAAAAGATATTGTTTGAGCTTCACGTTACAGATGTATTTTCTCTCTTTCTTTCTTTCTTTTCTCTCACAATATTTTTCACAGTGTGAGCACTTAAGCATAAAATTTCTCTAAGTATGTTTTGTACATTCAAAATTCTCCCCTTTTTTAAAGTTTATGACTATAACTAATATTTATAACTTAAATCTCCATTGGTCTTCTTTGAAAAATCTGCTTATAGAGTCTTCTAAAGTCCGTTATTAGTTGAGTCCTGTAACTAACTCCAATTAACTAACGTTCTAGTACATTCTTCAATTACATCGTCTTGCTTTCGTATGCTTCATTTGGTGTCTTAAACTTAATCACTTCATTTGATCCATCTTAGGCACTTTGTCTTATTCAACTTTACTTAAGTATCGTCCTGATTTGATGATTTGTGTCACTTACATTTATCTACGCACTTAACAAATTCATCAAAACAGTTCACACACTTATATTATTATTATTATTATTATTAT
>JANIPM010000004.1:44066476-44078470 GCA_027478405.1 Erythroxylum cassinoides
TCCATATACACACATGTGCATAAATGAATGCTTATAATTGTGCAAAGTTATTAATATATATATGCAATGTGTGTATTGCATAATTTTGATGTGCAGGATAAATGTCCTTATTCAAACGTTTCCAAATCATGGAAGCTGATGCTAATCTGGAGGGCATTATAAGTCAACCTAAATGGTCTCATTTTATATTTTGTTCTAAATTTCAATTTCTACACTGAATGACTACAGTTATGATTATTATGCAATATGAATATAATTGATATGAATGTGATTTGCTTATGTTGATGTCGGACAATGAAGGTCTGAGACTTGATGCATAAATGTGATATTGAAGTGCTACTCGTATGTGAATGAGAAGAAATAAGTGTCTCTCGACATTTATGTTGAATGATAGACCACAGTTCGATGATAAATGTATTCTAAATGTGAATGTGTATATGAATAAGAAAAGTGATTCTCAATTTAATTGTTGAATGCCAGACCAAGGTCCAATGATGAATGTGAAAGTGACTGACTGAAAATATATGTGATTGATGCACTTTATTACATGAATGCATGAAACATAAAGGCAGTTGTAACTAGAGTAACCACCAAAAAAGAGCTTAAAGCTCATATTGTGGAAAAGAGCTTCAAGCTCAAAAAGTGTATAAGAGCCGAAGGCTCACTATGTAAAATGAGCCCGATATCCCTGATGGATACGAGACAATTATCAATGATCCCAGTATCTACAATAAATATGGAATAGTTATCAATGAGCCTGATATTTACAATAGATACAGGACAGTTATAGGAACTCAGTCACAACAAAGTAATAAATGAAAGTGAGTCTCACGTGCATTGTATATAAAATTGATATGTATGTTTCAAATGAACAAAATGAACTGTGTTACTACTCTGAATGTGAATTATGAAATAAGTGATCAAAATGATATGTGATGCTATTTGATTATGATTGAAATGATGTGAATTAAGTGATTGCATGATCTATATGTGTTTTGTGATTGAGTCACTCACTGAGTTCACAAAATTCACCCAAAATTTGTAATATTTTTTCAGGCTTAAAAGAATTACCTCGTTAGGCAAACCGGAATATATAGCCACTGCATTCAAGTAAGAGGTAGAGGTTAGGATCAGTTTACATTTGCATTTGTATTTTCTTATATTTTTTATCAAATTGAGTCTTCCGCAATTACTGTAAGATATATATTTGAATCTTCTGTTTGTACTAACTTTCAAAAGTGGAAAGGTTTGTAAATGAGAATGATCTTGAGTGTAATAATAACAAATGTGGTTTTGATGTTATGAAAGAAAAGAATGGGCCCAAAATTGATTATTGATTTTTGCCTATGCGTATGAAAATTGTTTTTGAAAAAAAATTGTACTGAGTTTTCGAGAGTTTGATCATTCTAGCAAGCCATTCTTGTAGGGTACGTACTCGGGCATCACTTAGGATGTCGGGTATGTGTCTTGCGAGGGTGGGGTGGTACATTAATTTGGCTTCATACCAAAAAGGTTCATGAGACAAGCTTTGCATCTCCTTAGAAGATTAACGGAATACTACAGGGAAAGATAGAGTAACCTATACATGGCTTTTATTGATTTAGAAGGGTATCAAGGAAAATCATGTGGAGGTGTTTAGAAGTCAAGGGAGTTCCTGTGACTTACACACAGATTATTAAGGATATGTATGAAGTGTAAAAACTAGAGTAAGGACAATAGGAGGAGATACAAAACACTTTTCTATCAATATTAGGCTACGCTAAGATTCCTCTTTGAGTCCCTTTTTGTTTGCAGTAGTAATTGATAAGCTCACCAAGAACATCCAAAGGGATATGTCGTGGTGTATGTTATAGATGTGGAGGTAAAAATTAGTTCAGAAGTTATACCACAAAAGAAGTATTTTAAATATTTAGGATTTCTCATCAAGAGCAACTGAGAAATTAATGAAGATATAATTCACTGGATTAGATCAGGGTGGCTTAAATGGAAAAATGCTTTAGGAGATTTGGGTGACAAGAAGATACCACTCAACCTTAAAGATAATTTTTATCGTTTCGAGATTAGGTCAACCATGCTCTCAAGATAGAGTGTTGACCCATCAAATAAGTTCATAGTCATAAGCTAATGGTCACAGAGACGAGGATGCTTCATTGGGTACACAACCTTACTAAAAGGGATAAGGTCAAGAGTGTAATAGTAAGTGACAAATTAAAGGTAGCTAATATTATAAACAAATTAAGAGAAATAAAGTTTAGGTAGTTTGATCATGTTAAAAGGAGATATCCAGAAGATCTAGTGAGAAGATACGAGAGGATCATACTTAGAGAATGTAAGAGAAAAATGAGGAGGCTTATGAAGAATTAGGAGGAAGTGATCAAAAATGATATGCAATGTTGAAACATATCGAGGACATGAGCCACAATAGAGAACTTTAACGTGCTAGGATGCAGATAAAGGCTCCCTTGTAAAGAGATCCTAATAGTTCTCTTATCATTTAACTGTTCCCTCTTGTAGTTAGCCTAAAAGGAAATTATGTATTATTATTATTAGTCCTTCCTTCCTCGTTTGACTAATTTGGAAATAACATTTCTACTAGTTAGGAGTAAGATTGCGTATTACTAAACTTTTCTAGATCATGCATCTCAACAGGATTAATACTGCGTATTTTTATTGTTGTCGTCTTATACAATATTCTAATTAGACATAGAGTATAGAAATAACTTTTTACTCCATTTGATACTAATCATATTAGTTCTCCACTATTAACTGTTAGTTCTATTAATGATCTTTGTAAACTATTATAAAATGTCATTACATCTTTGCCAAGAATCTTTCGAATCAATATTAATCGATAACAATAAAAAAATTTCTTGATTATTTTATGATGATGAATTTATATTGATCAGTCAACTACATCTATATATAGTCAATAACCGCTGATCTACTCTTGACTAGAATAAATCATAAGCAGTAACAAATATAGAAATCTCTACATAGGATATTTTGGTAATCTAAAGTTAAATGATCAATTATACAAGAGTTACGTTGAAAGTTTTTATAGAGCATACAAGTAATATTGTAAATAGAATTTTCTTATGAGATCAGTTTAGTAAACTTGTTTTTTAATAAGTACGCATACTTTTATTCAAATATCTCCATACTTTATTTTATAAGATCAATTATAAGAAAGAAATATATCATATATTAGGTTTTATTTCACTCTATTAATGTTCAATTTTAACAGAATAATGGCAAGAAATAATTTAGAAATAATACATAAAAGTAATACGAATTCCATAAATGTTGTTTCTTCATAGTTTCATTTACAATGTATACTTATCTTATATACTTTATCATATAAATCTAAATATGTATAAAATAAAAAATAATTTTAAATAATTAAGTGATTAAACTATAATCAACCAATTAGTAGTAGAGGATAAACCAATATTTTAACCACTTGAACAACCCTTAAAATGCTTTCTTGTGTTGATTTAACAGCCTGATCAAATGATAGATTCATGCAAATTAGTTGATTAAATTATCGCTTCACTCATGAACTAATTAAGATAGGAATAGTGAATGGAACTGAAATGTTCATGATTTAAAGCTGAATAAGTTACGAAAAAAAAGGTCTTTGTCATGCAGATATACAGATGAAAAAGAAAAAATATAGTTCTAAAAAAGTAAGTCTTCTTCTCTGATAATTAAGAAAAAAAGAAGAGAAGGCCAAAACTGACAAAAAACGTTGGAATCCAATGTTGAGTTTCTGACATAATTAAACATCATTGCCACGTATATATATGCGTTTGCATATATATGCATAAATAAAAAGAACATGAGTTGGCTAAAGTGCATTTGCATGTCAATCAACCAAACAAATCTTGTACATTAACTACTAAAATGAAATCAAATACAAAACAAAAAGGGTACAATACAAAGCCAGCCAGTGGCGTCCATTATTGTTTTCTTTTTCTACACACATTATATATACACACATTATATATATAGGAGCTGGCTAAAGTGCGTTTGCATGTCAATCAATCAAACCAATCTTGTGCATACCTAAAATGAAATCAGATACAAAACAAAAAGGGTCCAAAGCCAGCCAGTGGCATCCATTATTGTTTTCTTTTTCTACACACGATAAATTATGCCAATTGTCTCGATCAATCATCATCAGTATCATGACTCCATAGGGCATCAAAATCAGAGAAATACCATAACCCCTAAACACAAAGCCACAGTGACCACCGTCAATCTCCCACCGTCCAATCTACCGACTCCATTTTGATCATCCGCCGTCTGATCAGCGGGATCCTCATCCGACGGAGCATCAGCCTCAGGGGAATCGGCTGTCGCCTTCTTCCTTTTGGTGCTCTTAGGTGCCGGTGCAGCAGGGGCAGCCTCCTTGAACAACTCTCTAGGAAGCAACACCTTATCAATTTTGTACAGAACCAACGGCTCCTCATCCTTAATAGTCCCCATTATCTTCGCCGTTATAACTTTAGTCTGCAAGTTTATCTCCTCCCCGTCACTCTGGACCGTAAAGTCATACTTGTTAGCGCCGTCAGTCGCCAACGTGTTCATAACCCCGTTGTTAGATTTCAACATCTGCAACGACTGGTAGACCGGGATTCCGTGGTATAATAGTAATGAAACTTTCTGAGCTGCCGTCAAATTCTTGTACTTGGGCATGAAGCCGTTGATAACGGTGTCGGTTGGGCAAAATACTGTCAGTCCTCCGTCAAGATTTTCCTCAAACGTGTCCTTTGCTCCAGAAGCTATAAGCAAGTCGGCGAATGCCTTGCATCCTTGCCGAGACATAATGGCGGTGAGGTTGAGTGTTGGAGCAGCTGTCGGTGCTTCCGCCTCCGCCGAGTTCAAAACCTGAAAGCAACAGATTGCATTTTTGTCCAATCACATCTTAGTTTTTAAGAACCAATTAATTTCTAAGAGAAAACAAACCTGGCTTATTTGGATAACAGAGATGTTGTACGGAATCTCAACTAATGACTTGACATAAACGGCGTTAAGCTTGCCGTCATTGTCTACAGCGCCAAAAGCAACTTTACCGCCTTTGGTGTCGGTAATGTTGACGTAGCCGGAGGTGCCGTCGGCGGAGCCGGTAGCTTGGAACATGGAGGAGGTTGAAGTAGAGCCGTCGGTGATCTGGTGGAGCTTCTTGGTGCCGAAGTAATCGACAAGGACGTGGAGGGAGAGGACATTACGGAGCGTGTAGATGGAAAGTTGCTTGGCCAAGAGAGAAGACATGGCTGCATTGTCGAGGGCGAGGACGGTGATGGTCTGGCGACGGTTGATTTCGGCGGCAAGGTGAGTGAGGGTGAGGTAATGATTGAAGGTGGAGAAGTCGGGGTGCTTGGCGAGGATGCGGGTAATGTTGTGAGCGAGACAGGCGGGGGAGAAGAAGAAGAGGAAGAGGAAGACTGAGAGAGAGAGAGAGGGGAGTAATGGAGGCATGTTGATTCTTAAGAGATTGAATGAATCAAGTGAAAAATAGCGAGATGAAGAAGACGAAAGGAGAAAGCTCTTTTAAAGATGCTCTAAGTGGGGAACGGAATGGAACATCAACATGCCAGATTGGCATTAAATTAACAAAATACTAATTTATGAGCTTAAATACATACAAGAGAAATAGAAGGAAGAAAGTGGCCTTAGGACACCTATATATATATGTCTATCCTGGTCTTGCATTCTTTCACTCATTTGTTCAATCCTTTGGAGTCACCAACTAACTGCAAACGTAGTACTCCGTGTGATTTAAGTGTCAGTTCATAAATATCAGTGTATGATTTTATGGATGGTAGATAATTATTTTTTTACTAAAAAGAACGATGATTCATATAAAAAGAGAAAAGCAAGCACTATTCGTTTTCGAATCTTTCGTGGGGTTAGGGTTACCAACAACAAATTGCAATGAGCCTATTTCCACCCGGTACCTACTACTAGTAAAATATGTCGAATTTAGCAGTTTATTCGAGTGGTTACGATGTGGGAGCCACAAGTGTCGGCAGCAAAGATGATATACCAATCTGGCAGTCAGGGTTAACAACTAGGTGTCGCCACGTGGACAGCGGCGGCTTAGGTGTGACTTCTAAGTTGATATCCACCACCGACGATCTACCCATCCATTTCTTATCCTGTAACTTTTTTTATGGTTAAGATTTCCCTATCAACTATGGCATAAACTGTACGTGCATCTAGGCTGTACGTTTTTATTAGAAAATGGTCTACTACAATCCATCTAGATTTCCTAATAGCTGTTTACTTTGTCGGAAAAGCAAATGTGATTGACGTTTTACAAAAAATTAATCAATATTGTAATAATCGCAACTATTCACTATAACTGTAGCTAATATTCGTAATTACTTGTCAATCTTACGAAGATAATGATTACTTATAATTACCTTTTTTATTATCTAACCTATAGATTGATTTTAGATTTTAATAAAGAAAATAAAAACCTGAACAATTATAATAAAATAGGGCAACAACATTGAACATAAAAATAAGAAATCATTTAGAAGATGATCAATATCGAAAATTAGTATCTAGGTTTCAAATTTTCCTTAAAACCCTTATTTTATTGATATTTTATTATGCAATTATTTTATAAGATATACTAATAGCTAACTTTGACTCTACTAACAACTAATCCTCAAGTTTTTAACTAAATTAATCAATTTAAAGTTTATAAGATTGCTTTATTGATTTATGAATCCCTCAATTAGGTTTGACCCTTATATCTTCCTATCTTTAGAGTTGCAATCAACTCCTTTCAATTATAGTAGATCTATTCAAATCTACGATTTCTCTTTCTCTACGTATGAAATTAGATTATGATCTAATATTTTCAGGTCTATTAGAACATATATTAAACACTTAATTAAACCACAATAAATCAATCTAAACAATTGTATTAAATAAAAGAATTAAAAACATCTTGTAGCACAAGTTCGGGTTCATCTATCCTAGACATTCAATAAGTTTAGATACACATAATAGAAAATGAAATCAAACATAAAGTAGAAGAAAAACGAATAGAAAACAAAAAGTTCATAATTCTAAATCTCTCATTCTCTTCTATCTAATGTTCATGTAGGGTAAAGGTTTAACCTTGTGTTCTGTTAGATCTTTTGATGATTCTTCTGCTTTCCACATTCCTATATCAATATTGTCCCTTCTAGATGTTCTCTATGTTTGGATCTCCAAAAGTCTACTCCCCTCCATTTGCCTTCTAAAAATGTTTTTATATTGAATTCTAGGTTTTTGGTCGATGCACGATCGTGCATTAGATCATGTATAACCAAAATCTCTAAAAATCGTGAATCTACACTGCTAAAAGAAGTGCACGGTTGTGCATTCCTTCTGTGCTTCAAATCTTTATTTTATGTCGTGTTTTCCTTTGAATTCTCCCCCTTTAAGTCTATAAAGACAATTTTACTCTGTAAATACACTTAGAGCTAATTAAGTACCAAATATACAATAAAAGTATATGGGGTAAAAATATAGTCAAGTATGTATCTATCAAAATGCTTCTTCAAAAACAGTCAATCTATTAGTTAGGAGTAATGTTATGTATTATTGGACCTTCTCATGTATCAACAAGATTTTTACTAAATTGTTGTTATTATTTCCTATCATACGTGACTAGTAAATTTAATCAAAGTGACAAGGTCTAGTTAAGATCACTAGAAATGTAATCATGTTGGCTAGCAAACATTATCACCAATGTTTTTGGTTTTATTTTTATATCAACATATAAATATTAACATAAATTTGTTATCTAATAAACTATAAGAATTTGATTAGTAAAATGAATTTCTACACATCTCTGTTAACATGATTATGGTATTCCACTATTTTGTTTACTGTTTATAAGCCTAGTGAAATATATTAGGTTCATATTGATGTAATCCAAAATCAATGAATTTGATTTGAATTGATTGACTTTTAGATCAAACTTAATTTTTGTTTATTTTCGTATTCCATACCTACGTTTCACACTCTTTTCTTCTTCTATTCTCTCAAGTGTTACCGTCACCCGCTAACTCTATCTCTCAAAAATATTTCTATCTCAATTCTTCTTCTCAAGTTGCAACTCTAAGCATTTTGATTGAATAACAACATTAATTTTTATCTCCTCCTTTGTAGTTACAAAAATGTTTAAAAAATCTTCTTTTATATAATTACAAGAATTGAAGATTTGTAACATCAACTTTTTTCTTATGTTTCCTTTTTTCTCTAACTTCTGTTTCTCTCTTAGGTCCTCTTCTCTATAGTAACATAAATTACAAATTGGTATTGTCAATTTTTTTTTCTTGTTTCATTTTCTCTCTCAATTCTTTTCTTTCTTAAGTCTTTTTATCTGCAGTTACAAGAATAGCAAATTTGTAGCATCAATTTTTTTCTCATGTTTCTCATCTAGATTTAGATTAGGATTCTAGAATGATGGAGAGGAGTCAATAATGGAAAAGGGTTGGATCAGGTCAAGTCAGGTTAGGTTATATTAGATTGGGTTGATGTCAAACTTCATATGAGTTTTAGGCCATTTAAAATATGATTAGGATCGAGCTCAAGCGACATAAGCTAGGTCATATAAGGCTTCAAACCTAGTTTTAATAACCCTTAAATTGCTTTGGGATAGGTCCGAACAACAACTTTAGGCTTGATGCAGTATGGCCTTTTCCCATTCCTAACTATTATGTAATGTCCATAGTTGATTGAAATTGTGAAGACCTTTTTAACTGTAGAAAAACATTTTTGTGTCCTTTTATTATTATTGTTTCCTTTTCTTTCATTTTTCTTAAAATTTAAAAATTTTCTTTTAAAAGATTTGAGAATGTAATTTTACAATAATATCAAATGTAATAAAGACAAATAAAATGTGCTCTATATAAGAATTAATACTTTTGAGTTGAAACAATCTCAAACCGTATACAGAAAAAATTGAAAAACTATTTTGAGATTTTTCAAATATAAAATAAGTCTTTTGCAACAACAATAACAATAATAGCTTAGTAGAAATTTTATTGAGACGTAGGATTTGGGTAGGCCCAAAAGTATGTAGCCTTATCATTAACTAATAAAGAGATTATTTTTGATAGACATATAAGAAAAAAAAAGAAAAAAAAATTAGGAACTGTTTAAAGAAAACAATAGCCAAAAATATTAACCAATGCCTGCATAAAAATAAAAATAAACTAAGATAAGAATAAAGAAATTAAATAATAATAAAAACAAAAAAAGGATAATAAAATAAATAAATAAAATGCAGATAAAGAGGTAAAGAACAAAATAAAATAAGTAAATAAATAAACAAATAAGGAAGAAGAAAAATAAATAAATAAAATAAAGAAGCAGCTGAGAGAGAAAAAAAGAAAAGCACTTAACTAAAATGACTAAAGGGGAAGCACTATAAATAAAAGTGTTTATGTTAAATACAAGACATAAAAATCGAAGAAAATGATTCAAAAGAACTGTAAAAATGAAAAGAACCTCTCTAGACGAGATCCTTGACATGTATTATAGTTCACCAAAGTTTCATGTTAAGGTCAAGTCCATGGTAAAAAAAAAAAGATAAAGGGATATTTTAAGCACAAATGTCTAAAATTATTAGCAAAATTTTCATATTTATCAAAATTCAAAACCTAATAAATTAATGAAATAGATATATTTATACCTATACATATATAGTGTATAACATGTAGCATATATTTGTGTTATTGGCAATTTAAATAATAAAGTTAACTTCTCATTATTTGATGGTATTGATTATTTTTAAATTCTATCAAAACATCTTTGCTAGTCTTTAAACATTTAAAAGAGGACATGAAAAAGAAGTTTTGTTTTTAAAAGTCTTTTAGGGATGAATAATACTTTTTTGTGTGTAGTCGTTTGGGTAGGTAACAATGTTAATCTAATGAAACAATTTATTTAGAGATGTTAAAGATACTCTTCTCATTAAACAAGTAGCTCTACTTGGTGTCCAAACCTATAGATCATTAATTATGTTATGATGTTGGAAATTGCGATAGAACTTGGTGACCTGATGCTGCTTTTGTTTCATGTGATATTTAGTCTATAGCTTATGTGTTAGAAGTCCAAATGGCTTGATTTTTGGTGTTTTGGAAACTAGAGACACAGATGGACAAATGTCTAGAAGACCACGAAACCCATTTTTGACTTTTTCCATACGAATATTAAAGAACAACTAGACTCCGTCATGTGATTTGTTTCTGGACTGATAATTTGCCTATTTTTAGACCACTTTGGGGTTTAGCTCAAATTGCACTGTTTTAAGTTTGCTTTCATTTCTGATTTTTACTGAATCTTATCTGAATCTTTTTAAATGTGTATGAAACTTTTTGAACACCTAGAAATAAATGAAATAGCACTTACCACATGTGAATTGCGAGACTAACCATTGAAATATAAGATTGAGCATAATGCATTATGAAGAAAATTTACATTTACATAAATGATTTGTATGCATATTCATTACTCATATGTGTATAGTATGATTATATAAGTGTGATTTTGATACCCTTCTAATAGTGGTAAGCCATGAATTGCATGTATAAACGTAAATACATATTTTACGATTTGAAGTGTATATCATACGATTTGTCAATATATGAATTGTGAAATTAGCAAATGGTTAAAGGAAATGTTACAATGCCTGCTCTATTATCTTGGTGGTGGATAGATGGACATACCTATAGAGTTACAGTGCAGCAGCTACAATTTGACATTACTGGTGTCCACAGTTTGATACCTTCAGGTATCCCCAATTCGATACCTTTGAGTATCTACAGTTTGATATCTTCAGATATCCACATCACCCATAGAAAATGTGCAGGCTTAACACAGAAAGGAAACTTAATAATCACAAATAAGAAATACAACGTGACAATATGAATAATTGGTATTGAAGAGCAATTGTATTGGTTGTAATGATGAATTGTAATGATGTGCAATTATATTGATAATTTGTATCAATGAGCATTGAATATTAACATTTAGCTTATAAATGTGCATTTTTGATATATGGATAATATGTTGAAGCTTATTTGCATTATATACTTTGCTTAAGTATGCCATCATTATTTACATGAGAATTGAATATCAATATTTGGTTCAGGAATATGAATTTATCATATATGAGTTATGATATTTTTGAATGTCTGTGCTTGGCGGATGACTACTGTGAGTGATCATCCAAACTAAGTGTTTTTTTCACTAAGCTTTCAAGCTTAGCATGGACGTTAAAACATGTAGGTCGAAGTCATAGGAGTAAGGTATAGGGAACATCTGCAAAGATCAAAGCCAACAAATAAAAGAAAAAGTACTTTTGGAATGTGTTTTTAGTTACAGATGATTGCACGTGTAATGAAGAAAGGAAATTGTATGTTTTATTTTAGATTACCATGTAAATGTAAAGATGTATTACTACTGTTAAATGATAATTTTAAGCGTTAGGGGATTTTGTAATGTGTATATTTATAGCATTGAATAGAATTGTATACATTGAATGCATGTACAAGAATTTGGTTGCTATGTGTGTGGATGGTTGTAGGTTCCATATAGTGGGTGTTACATACTTTATAGCTATGAAGAGAAAAACATATCCAAAAACTATTGGCAATGTTTTATATTGTTGCTAATCATTTTGTGTAATTTTTTTTGGCAACATTGATTGATATTCAATTTTTAGTTACATTTTTTTATGCTTTAGCTAAGAAAAAATCTCATAGCTAATACTGTCGGGCACCAATTCCAAAACCCAACTCTTTCTCTAATACCATAACTATTGGGCACCGATTCCGAACCAACTCTTTCTCCGATACCATAACTGTTGGCCACTGCTTTTGGGGCCCAACTTTCGGAGTCATAAAATGTGGTTCTTATACTTATTACCATGTATGGTTATTCCAATTAACCCTTATTAGTCATCCTCAGTTCATCTTCATT
>JANIPM010000004.1:44254282-44273162 GCA_027478405.1 Erythroxylum cassinoides
TCTAGATCGCTTACATTTTTAAATCTAAACTCGCCCGACATCTCCCTCCCACTTGTGTCTTCTTCTTCCTTTCTTCTTCTTTTTCCTACATCTTCTCTTTGGTTTTCTTGGAGTCCATTTCTCTGTTGTTGACTCCTTTTCTGCTCGACAGCGTTGTCTTCTTCGGCTATTGTCATCATGCCCTTCGGTAGAGGTATTTTTGCAACTATTGTCATTTGTTTTTCATATATTAGATGAAAGTTAATTTGGATATTTATTATTTTTGTTTATTTGTGTATTTTATTATTGAAAAACAAATTTAAGGTATAAATGCTAGTGATAGAAGGGACAAGACGTGATTTTAGTTGCGATGTTGAGATACATTTCTGATGCATGTAAGGTGTTTGATGAAATGTCTGTTATTTGAAAAAATGATTTCAGTTCTTTATTTTCAGTTATGTTTTAGTATGAATTTCAATATTTTAATTCTTTTACTTGAAATAATGAAGTTCTCTCTATGGTGGCTTCCAGAGAAACTAAACACTTTGCAGGTAAATTTTAAAAAATAGTTTTCAGCAAATTTACCGACGAAAAAAAAATTCCGTTGGTAAATATATTGGATTTTACTGACGGAAAAAATTATGTTGCTAATTATTGACGAAATTACAAAAGCTGTTGGTAATTTTCTGACAGAAGACTTTACTGACTGAACAAAATAACCGTCGGTAAATTTACCAACGGAAATTTTTACAGTAGGTAAATTTACCAACGAAAAATTTCCGTCGTTAAATTTAGTAACGGTCATATATCTGACGCCTTTTTTCGTGGATAAATTCTGTCGCTAAATAAGATTACCGACGGAATATGTACAAATTCCGTCGGTAAATTTCGTCGCTAAATTCTATTTTTCTTGTAGTGATTGTTTGTAAATTTTAAAGCTTTTTCAAAGTTATGAATGAATTGGCTAAGGTTAAATGATGGAAAAGAATGAACAATTCAATGCATGAAAATCGCTAGCAAGCACAATAAATGTAAAAGAATTAAAGGAGAGATTACACAAATAAATTTTATAGTAGTTTGAATATCAATTCTGGACTATGTTAATTTGCTATATTTTATGTGATTCTTTTGTATTATCATCTTCTTTAACAAGGTGAAAACGAGTTTTTATACATTGTCTTTCTTTTTCTCGATTCAAAAGGAACCATTAAGCATCTTACTAATAAAGAAGACAAACCACACCATTTGAAATTCGCTACTAAAACTAATTGCATGCTCAACAATAAATTACAATTCAACAAACACCTGCTATGCTCTCTTTAATCCACTAGGGCTCTGGTCAACTTAAGAATGAATGATTAATGATTAAGTGATCTTAAAACTCTTTCAAAATTAGCTTAAGTCTCATTAAAATATCATAAAAGAAAACATAGCAATAAAGCAACTTAACAATGAATGATTATTAATGATTAAGTGATCTTAAAACTCTTTCAAAATTAGCGTAAGATTCATTAAAAAATCGTAAAAAGCATAACAACAAAGTTTTAAGTATATATATTATGTACTCCTAACTTGAATACGTATTAGAAACATAATTAATTTTTAAAGTATATACATTACCCAATCTTTTTAAATCGCTCTCTTTCTCTGCCCTCTCTCTATCTAGCTCTCCTCTTCCCTCTTCTATTCTCTGTTTACATTGTTTCTTGCCTCTACTCATTTTGTTGCTAGTTTCCCTTTTACCAGCTCACTTACACTTTGTTTGGCCTCTTCTTTTAGCATGGTACTTTTATTTAGCTAGAAGGGAATTTTTTTTCCCTTTCCTTGGATAGTCTTCCCCACCTCCCTTATAAGTTACTATTTATGGAAGTACTTTTTGAGAAAGTTACCTTCCATCTTGTATTTTTTGCCTCTTTCAACTTAAGACCCTTAGTATTTGTACCGCAACATCTAAGGTAGTGGATGAATTCGGCTTTACACCCCTCTCCTCTATCAATCCCTCTAGCTCTGCCTCTAGGAACATCTCCCACTTAGTTGCTTCCTTATAGGAGGATGCTCATTCCAACTTTATTGGAACTGACAATGGTGTAAATCCAATGGCAAATAACTCTAAGAGTCTCTATCCCATACTTAATTGTTGACAAGTGGTTGGGGAAAACAATGGCAGTCCTGTAGAGTATTGTCCACTTAAGACACTTGAACGGAGAGCCTTAGTATATTTAGATTCTCAAGGATGGTGCAAGGTGTTAGGAAACAACTCCTGTAGGCTTCTTTATGAGGAAAAAACTCCTTTCCCTACCATCAAAATCTGTGCTCTAAAACTATGGAAATGTAGTTAAATTAAGAAGGTACTTTTATCAGAGGAAAATTTCAATTTGTTCAAATTTGACTTTACTAACTACTTAAAGGACATCATAGGTGTTAGACCTTGGCATATTCTAAATAGACCTCTCTTATAATAAATCTAGAAGTTAGGTATCTAACTTTAAGAATATCAAGCACACAAATGTCCGTATAATTTTATTCCACTAAAGGACTTAGTATGTTAGAGCATTATAGGCAAGCTTATGGATGAAACTATTGCTTAGAGAAGTAGAGTGAGGTATACGAGACTATATGTGAGTGTTAAAATAGGAAAGAACTTCTAGATACCATCCCCATCTTGAGATGTGGAGAAGGAGATAAAATCTTTAAAGATGTTGGCAAGGTTGCTTACTAATAAAAATCGTCTTTAAAAAAGTAAGGGATAATGGAGAGCAATAAGCAATAGATTTGCAAATGGTTACTATATAGAGCTATTGAGTGGGAACAAAGTGAATGAAGAAGTCAAAAATGGAAATTATATTAATCTAAATTAAGGAATTGTAAATGAGAGAAATACTGAAATGGTAATAGATGAAGGTTGAACATCAACTCAAGAGAAATCAGAAGTTAAAGGAAGTAAAGAAGTTGATCCAGGGACCTCTAGCAAGCATTAAGAATCCAATTAAATTCACCAAGTATCATAAAGTGTTACAGTATGATTGTATACATAAGAAGTTGGTGTTATATATGTGATATTCATGAAATCATTTGATCCATAAAGCCTTTTTATCCTTAAATATACTCCATATTTTCTTGATGAGTAGAGTCCTATTAATGTCTCAAATAGATTTTATACATAGCCTCTTATCTTACTTTGGTATGCTTACTTGGAGATGTCCACAAACCATAAGAATTGTCTCATTATTTTTTCTAGAGTATTAATGACATATTTAGGAAAGAAAAGATATGCAAACTAGTATATATGGAGGCTGTTAATCATAGAGTTTAATAGTTGAATCCTACTTACAAAAGATAGTGAGTGATTAGACCATAAATAATGGTTAGAAATAATCTTATGATGGTCTCTTTGTTGAAATAGGAATGACAAAATAAGTGATTGGAGGCTTTATAATTTTTAGAATAGTAATTATATAGAGATAATTGGCTATATGACGTGCTCTTAATGAGATGATTATAAGGCTTTCATTCTTTTTAATAGTCATCCCTGAGATGTCCTTGAATTTTTCCAAAGTTGTCATTAGATCCTTCAGATCAACTTTGGGAAAGAGCATAAAGTCATTAGTAAAAGATTAGTTTATAATCCCCATCCTTTTACATTTGGAATGGAATTTAAACTACTTTCATGAGCAATTTTTGTTCCCAAAATAAGTTTTAAAAACACCTAGGCTATCTTACTCGTAAGTATACGAGGTAGGTATAGTTAATTACACATGGTTGTCTCTCAGGAAGCTGAAATTGGTTCACTTAAAATAATCTTGAAAAAAAACAAATGCAATCCTAAACATTCTATCCCAATTTGTTAAGTGAAGGCTTTAAAAAAATCACAAAATTAAACTGAAAAGTAAACTGATTCAACCAGAAGCAAAAACGAATAGATTAATCGAAGTGGGAAACTCTTGAGAATTAATTTCACCAATTTAATCTCCTATGTATGACTAAAAGGAAATTATTGGACAATTATCTTACTAAAATTACCAATTGGGTTCTAAAATCAATTCAAATAGCAAACTAATCTAATTTTCATATTTGACAATTTTACCATCCATATTAATTATTAAACTTTACTAATAATTACCACTTAAGTTAATATATTTCTAATTCTCAACCTAAGCGTCTATAGTTCCTTGTTCCAACTTCTTCTCTTGATCCTCAGTTTAATACCAAAATGATGCAAAGTTTGGTTATGCCTTTACATCCATTCAATTCAGAAATTATAGCAAACATAAAACAACAACATAGTCCTTTAATCATACATATTTGACAAAAATAACTATACCAATCCTTAAGCAAAAGAGACCAACCCATTATGGAATAAACAAGATTCATCATCTTCATATACTTTAATCTCATCTTTATCAGTATAAGAGAAGTATTAAAGCAATAAATTAAGTGAATAACCAAAATTGAACTATCAAAAAAGTTAATAGAGTTTGAATCTATCAATTAGAGAGGAGTAAGTTCAATAAAACAGTAGAGAAATAATAAACAAAATGAGCAAACAAGTGTTCAAATAAGGGAGTTGCGGTGATCTCCTACCACTCTCAAGCTTTCTGCATTGGCTCTTGCCTTTTACCTCTACCTAATTCTCACCTAGATGCTTGACTACTGACCTGCTTCCACCTCTCTGTTTCTCTTCTTCTTTTTCCCTTCTTAGCCCACTCTATTTCTTCGCCTCTCTTCTCCACCTCCTCTCCCTTTCGTTCTTTGTCAAAGTCCCCCTTTTTAGCTATTAGTTCCAGCCTTCTTTTTTTTTCTCCTTCCTTTTCTATTTATAGCACGAGTCTAAGTTTAGGGTTGTGGAGTTGTTACGTCATCAAAACTTGCATGTGTCAAACTCAAAGTGAGTGCAAAGGAGTAGTCACCGGGGTGCATGAGGATTTCGTGAGTGTGAAAATATGCATGGTTAATTAAATTAATTCCATGCAAAAATTAAGTCCCATTTCAATCTTTCATGCATAATTCTTCTAATTTTTATGCAAAATTCACAAAATAATCCCATTAAGATTTATGCAGTATTCACACCATTTCCACTCAATTTATCTCACATTTGGAACAAAACTCAAGGATTTGTAACCAATCAAGATATGAATGCAAGCAAAATCAATATAAAATACACACAACAATCACTAGCTTAATTAACCTATTAACTTCCATTCCCAAAATGAACAAGTATGGATACAAGGGGTCACCTTGTCTCATACATCTAGCACTCTTTATCACTTATGTTGATTCCCCATTGACAATGATATAATATGGGAAAGTTAAGATACAATGTTAAATCTAGTTAGTATAAGTGATCGGGAAACTAAAAGCTCTCAATAAGCTTAGACTAAATTAGACTAAATCTCCATTATATAATGTCAAAGGTTTTATAGAATTCTATTTTAAAATAAAAATCTTCCCCTAAGTTCTTTCTGTTATAACACTTGAAGAATTGTTATGTTAGAAGGATATTTCCCCTACTTATCTTCCTTTAATGAAAGCTCTTAGAGAGGAGTCTATGTAATGAGTTAAAACAATCTTAAGCCTATTAGAGAGTAACTTATAAAGGACTTTATATACTATATTACAATCAAAAAACAAGCTTGAAACCTTCAAAAGAATTAGAGGAATAAACCCTGGGAATAACAATTACAAATGTTTTATTATCTCCTTCAAATGCTTTATATGACTGACGAACTCTAACACATCATTACTCACTAGGTTCTTTATTAAGGGCCATGATTTTTAGGAAAAATGGGCATTAAGGCCATTTAGCATTGATGCTTTATTAGGTAGAAACTCAAAAGGGCCTTCTTAAGATTAAGAGCATTGGAGGATTCCAAAAGAAATCTCTTAAGGTGAAATATGTATCTTTATGATATCCTGTGAAAGGGATATTAAAAATGAGATGAAATTAGAAGCAGCATAAGTAATAGAGAAATATTGGTAGGATTCTAGCTTTAACTCCTCAAAAGTTTTGAGGAAATGACAAAAGAATAGATACCTAATTTTATACAATTGAAAGGCCAGGATATTTTCTATTAGGAATTACAATGAGTTGATGATTGCTACTAAAAAAGACAATTCACATTATCAAAACTCCCTAAAGCTGGTATATAAGGTCACCAAAATGTTAGATAAGAATGGACTAAAAATAAAGAATGAAGCACCTCTTATGGTGGAATTGGATTTGGGAGCCATAAATGATCCTAAAGGTATTGCATCGCAAGGTAGGGATAGAGTCACTAATGAAATATTTGAGGAAGACACTCCAACTAAAAGACAAGATTTAGAGATTGAAAAGAAAGAGAGAAGAAACTACCATGATGGGTATCCAATGAGAAGCAAGGTAAGCAATCTAATATATTTATTGATTCTGGAACATAGAATAAACATCATTAGGATATGTATCATACATCTAAAAACCAAACTTGAATCTAAATGCCTTAGTGAACAATTTCATATAGGTAGGGAATTCTTCTAGAAAAAGGTTAGGTAGGAGCAGACTTAGAGCAAAAAAATTACAATATTGTTATAGAAAGTAAGAGGGTTAAATAACTTTCTAATGTTTTAAACTCTAAAGGATGTTGTGAGGGAAAAAAAGCCCTTGGTTATAAGCCTATTAGAAACAAAAATAAAAGTAAAAAATGTGTAGGATAACTTAAGGTTTTTGGGAACTCATTGGTCTTTCTTCTTAAATTGCATCTGTAAATACAACAAGATAATTTTGATGGCCTATAACACACTTTAGGTGTAAATCTCTAAATTAATTATAACTAATCAACTTGTTCATTTCACATGTAATATGGAATGCCTATCAAAACCTTTTATGATTTCAATTGTATATGCATCCAAATTTGGTTGTCATAAATTAAAGTTATGAGCAAATTTAAGAGGTATATATAGAACATTAAATAGAATCATCATAGGAGCTATGAACTGTATATTGAACTCTTATAAAGTAGAAGGTATAAAGGTGAATTAAAAGGGTGTCAACAATGATCTGGGACAAATGGTCTATTAGATTGGAGTTCCAGATTTAGGATTTGTAGGTGAACTTTACATTTGAAAAAATAAGAAGTTGGAGGATTGGTTTATCTAGAAAAGGCTTAACAAGGCTCTTATAAATGGAGATTAGTTAAGGCAATTCCCTAGTTCCTATGCTTGCTTGGGATCTTCACTATGTTTAGACTATTTAATGGTGGAAATAAAAAAGTTAAATCCTAACGTAAACACCAAAGCTCCGTTTAGGTTTTTCAGTTACCTCTCGAGGTTGAGTGGATTTGAAGAAGTAGTCAAAGATGGGTAAGGAAAAAAAATCAAGGGCTACAAGGCTTTCGAGTTAGTGAGGAATTTTTAGAGAGTTAGACAATGTATAAAGGAAGTCTAGAAGAGGAATTGTTATGACATAACAATAATACTTCAAAAGCCAAAGAATCGCTCATAAAACTTCATTTTAAGAGGTATAAGGGGACCATCACAATCAATAACTTAAGGAATTGGAGACTAAAATTCTGAGTGATTATTAAGTTGCTTTATTAGGACACAACTCCATGTTATGGTAGAGGGCAAAGATAGAATGACGCAGAGAAGGGGTCTACAACTAAAATTTTCCATAATGTTATCTTTTCTAAGAGAAATAGAGATAAAATCGTATCTCTTGATGATGGTAGGGGCAACATATGTAAAGACAAAGGGAAAATATAAGAGATTGTATTGAGTAATTACAAGAATCTATTGGTGAAATGTCATAACTCAGGATACTCAAAAGTAAAGCCATGAATTGTTATTTAAAACAATATGGGATGATAAATGAATTTGAAACTCATAAGTCTTTTAATTAAAGAGGAGGTAAAAGGTGCATTATTTAGATTGAATCCTAACAAGTCTCTTAGTCTAGATGGATATAATGCCCATTTCTTCCAATCTATTTGGCATATTATTAGGAAACTATAGGTGGAAATAATGCCATAATTCTATGTAAGTAGACATATGAAGGAACTTAATATAGCAAGTATTTGCTTGATCTTTAAAACTAGAAATCCATATTCTATAAATGATTTTCTCCTTTTTTTTCCTATTGTACATAGTATATAAAGTAATTTTAAAGATTATGGCAATAAAATTGAAGGAGTTTGTCAAGTGCATCATAAATCATACTTAAGTGGCATTCATATCTCGAAAACTAATTGGGGACAATATCCTCAAGGTGTATGAACTTTTCAAAGATTATGATAAAAGATCATCAATCAAGAGTTGCTCAATGAAGATTGACATCCTTGAAGCATTTGACACCCTTAAATGGGATTACATTATCAAATTCTTACAGGTTTTCAGGTTCCTCTCCTTGTTCATTCAATGGAATTTGGTTTTGTTTTAATTACTGAATTTATCACTTTGGTTAATGAAGCGCCTCCTAAGATAATTTTAGGGGCTAAAGGAATTAGACAAAGCTCTCACGAGGATAATTCTACAGAACATTGAAATGGATAATAGATTTATTTATCATCACATATATAAGGAGATGATTATAAATCATTTGATTTTTGCTAATGATCTCATAATATATTGTGGATTTGACTCACATTCGCTTTATGTTTTAATGAATTTCTTAAGTTAATCTCTAACATATCTAGGTTGAAAGTTAATACACAAAAGAGCAAACTTTACATCTTTACTGATGTCAGAAACTCTTATAATCTTTGTTTTATTACTAGTTTGACATCCCATAATGCCCATTTTAAATAGCTTAAAGTGCTTATATCAACAAAGAAGCTAGGGTTCTCATATTGCATTTTGTTATAAATCCTTTTAAGATTAAGACCAATTCATAACAAGAAAAAAAAATATCTCCAAAGAAGGTAGATTGCATCTTATCTCATCAATCATAAGGAATATATGTGTTCATTGGTGTGCCCACATATTCCTTTGAATAAATATACTAAAGGAAATCATAACATATGTAACGAATTTTTAATGGTCAGTAAAAAGGTGAGGATTATGAAGGAGAAAAGGTAAAATGAGGAGATTTGTATTTACCCAGATAGAAAGGGTGACTTTGATTAATTTCTCTAAAGGAACAACAATCAATTCCAGTAATCGAAAGAACTTAGAGATTGCTTAATGATAATGAAGCTTTGTGGACAAAATGGATGCATGCATATTATCTTTAGTATATCAGTTTTTTCAAGTAAAAATTTCCAGGGATCAATTATGGAGTTTCATTCAATTGTTTAAGATGAGAGATTTACTTTATTAAGTGTCAAATTGGAAATGGAAACAACACCTAGTTCTAGTTTAACAATTGGTCAAACATATGTCCATTATACAAAAAGGGGGACCTAAACCATCTGCACTTAAGTATTCCACAAAATGCCGAGGTGAAAATTGTCGTTTGAAGAAGTAGTTAGGATTGCTAATTCAGGGTTCAAATTGCATCATTAATAATTTCCCCTTTTATAATCCTAACTCCCTAGAGGAAGATAGGATGATATGATGGAGAGTTCCTTATAAAAATCTTCTAACTCTTTTTTATGCAAGATATTCAGGAATCAATCATAAAAAGTATTATGTATGATCTAATATAGGCCAAAACAATAATTTTAAAGGCTTCTCTTATTTGTTGGTTAGTTACTAAACAAAGGCTAAAAACTGATTAAAGGTACATTGAAAGATAGGATCTAATACACCTCTTTTAAATGTCCTCCTCTGAATCCATTGCTCATTTGCTCTTTCAATGATCACACTCAAAGCCTGTTTTGGATAGATTTAAACATCTACTAAATAAGTTTTTATGGAGAAAAGGGATTGGATGAACATAATTAGATAGGCTAGTGACACTTGTAAGAGCACGAGACAAAATGGACACTTATTTAAGACAACAATGAATTGTTATATCTTCACCATATGGAAAGAAAAGAACTCCATGTTGCAAAGTAAGCTCTCAACAAGACCATATGCAAATTAAGGAAATTCTAATTGCTCACAAAACATATCAACTTGCAAGCATTTAAATGACAATCAGTCTATTGTAATTTGTAATTTGTAATTTTATTTTGTTTGGCTATGTTGTGCTCCTATTTTAGGTGAAGACTTAAAGTTATATTTTATCCCATCGTATCAGTTCTGAAACTAAGATTTAGTCAATAAAATTATTTAAATTTTCAAAAAAATATTTTTAATAACAATTTTAATTCAAATCAATAAATTTTATTAAATAACTTCTTTGATTGTTTTCTTACTAAAATTTTGTTACATAAATATATTAACCCCGTTAGGAGGACTATAGAATTTCGGCACTAGATTAAGTATAAAAAAATATTTGGAATTCAACTGAAAAAAATTTATTTGTGGAGGGTTTGTATTAGTAATCCTTTACTTGTTCATTACAGTATCAAGTAATTGATTAAGTTATGAAATTAGATTCGACAACCACTCGTTTCATCATCAACATCACACCTAATTTGAAATATCCCAACGAAGCAGGACCTGAAAAGGTCTTATAGTATATGCATTATTAATCAAATAAATTTGAATAGACGTGGATACTAATTTGTGACTCCATTAAAAAAAAATCTTCTATAAGCCCAGTTCTAACCATGCAATTCAACCCGGTGGCCCATATGGCAATTCGTTTTAAAGTGTACTCTCCATCTGTCGTCGCAATTAAAGCTACCAACGACCTTCCTCTGCCGATTTATTCCAAAATCGAACTTCTATTTATATGTTGAAACATTAAGGTGGCACTGAACACGGACACAAGCAGCAAACAAACACGAGAGAACTAAATGGCAAAATTGCGCTCCACTACTTCATGGTTAGTAATATTGTTTGTCCAAGTTCTGATACTATCTACGAGAAATGCTCATGCCAAAATTCCTGCAATCATCGTTTTCGGAGACTCCTCTGTAGATGCTGGTAACAACAATTACATACCAACTGTTGCTAGGAGTAACTTTGAACCATACGGCCGAGACTTCGCTGGAGGGAGGCCGACGGGAAGGTTCTCCAATGGCCGAATAGCAACAGATTTCATCTCAGAGGCTTTGGGGCTGAAGCCAACTATACCCGCTTACTTGGATCCTGCTTATAACATCTCGGATTTCGCTGTTGGAGTTACTTTTGCTTCTGCTGGTACCGGCTATGACAATGCCACCTCTGATGTGCTTGTAAGTCCCCCATTATCGAGCCCAATCTTTTTTTCTTTTTTCTTTTTGGAAAATTATTTCATCTCTTTGTAAGTAGACACACACACACATATATGCATACACATATGCACAAGGATTGTTTATCCTTTGATTAAAACTGTACTTCTACCGATGATTGGAATGTTTGTGTGTGGTTACAGCCTACCCCGTATTCTTTATTTAAGAGAACAGAAGATAGTGAAAGTGTACATGATGTCCACAACTTTTTTTAAAAAAATCATCATTGTGTATATATATTATATTATATGCTTTAACTACTTGATTTGTGTTCTTTTTTTCATTGTATGATAAGTCTATTGAATACATTATTGGCACAGTAGTCGTATATAAAAATCTCATGCAAAGGGATAAAGCCACATAATAACCAAAAAGAGTTCATTATTTGTTATGCTTGTTTTTAATTTTCCGATACATAAATATATGTACACTATTTGAAGCAAAATATAACGAATGTCATGGTACTTTACTCCAGTACTTTAACATATTCAGGAGCAAACAGTTGTTTTCCCCAAGACTAACAAAGCATGTATAGCCACAACTTCGACAAGCCTCAACTATTCACCTTTCCCTTTCCAATAAAGTTAAAAATTTTACTAAGATCAAGAATTATTATTGGGATTTTTGCTGGTTGTTGTTAATCTTGTAGTAGTAAGATCCCGTGGTTGTTGTTGTACTAAGATCAGGAAGTGCTGCATCCACCATGGTTTACATGGGTGAGTTATAAAGCAGTTGAATATCTCTGAAAGGACAATTTGTCAGTCTCATGCCACCAGTGTTTTGTCCCTTGCAGTCTGTGATTCCTCTGTGGAAGGAAGTCGAGTACTACAAGGACTACAGGAACAAAATGAGATCCTATCTTGGAGAAACCCAAGCAAACCAAGTTATAACTGAAGCTCTTCACATGATAAGCATAGGAACAAACGATTTCCTCGAGAACTACTACGCTTTTCCAGGTCGATCTTCCCAATACACCATAAGTCAGTATCAAGACTTTCTTGCAGGAATTGCCGAAAATTTCGTCAAGGAAATTTACGGTCTTGGTGCTCGCAAAATATCCCTCGGTGGTCTCCCTCCAATGGGCTGTATGCCATTGGAGAGAAATCGAAACATGATGATTGGTCGAAATTGCGTGGAGAGCTACAACGTCGTTGCTGTGGAGTTCAATGGAAGGCTAAGTTCTGTGGTTGGGAAGCTTAGCTCGGAGCTTCCTGGGATAAAGCTAGTTTTCTCAAATCCTTATGATATTCTCATGCATATCATAAACAGGCCGTCACAGTATGGTGAGTAACTAGCGAAGAAAAAATATCTATATCCATATGGGAGGTGTTTTAATGACTTTCACGGCTTAAGGTGTGTCTCACACTTTAGACTTTTCAACAAAACAACGTACAATTTTTAATGATCCCTACCAGAAAGTAAGTATATTAGGGTAACAACATTAATTGAAACAAGGCTGGCTGGCTGACTTCAATGAATTTTTTTTTTTTTGAGTTACATGCTTCAGTGAATTTAACTAGACAAGAAGAATAGACATAATATTGCCTGCATTAAGGATTTTTTTTTTCTATAAACAGAATTCGTATAAAAAATTAATGAGGCAATACTTTGTTGGCCTGAATGCGCAACAAACATTATAGTCTTTTCAGTGAGAATCTTATCTAAGGTAGATGTACTTACTCTATTGCTATATTTAAATTGTTTCTACATTTCCAAATTTACAGTAATATGTGTCACATCTCTATGTCAACATTGCACAAATATGAAGCTTTCGGGTTAAGATCCCCTGTTTAATATTATGGTGTCTTATTGTGTCTAATGAATCTCAGCTATTTATTTATGTGGGTCTTATGTAGGTCCTGCATAAATCTTACGTGAGTCCTGCAAAATAAATGACTGAGATTTCATGAGACAGAATAAAACAAAGTAATATTAGATAGAAGATCTTGTCCCGAAGCTTTCCCCTTTTGTATAGAGCAACTGCCCTTAATTTTCAACAAGCTTCTAACAAAGAAACTTCATCTCTATTTATTTTGAATTACTTTGATGTACATACAATGGCACATAATAGTACTAGAAAGTTTAGTAAACTATATATATATATATATATATATATATCCTTTCATTAAAAAATAAAGGTTTATGATAACTTAATTATAATAGTTATATTTCTGAATATTTTTAGTCAGCATCATTTTTTGTAAAAATATCAATATAAAATGCTTTGTTAAGTTTGCAAAAAGTTCAGATACAGGATAGATAATGTAAAATTTGGATAATCTAACACTTGTATGGTAAAAACGTTTGCTTTCGTGGGTGGCAGGATTTCAGGTTGCTGGCATGGCTTGTTGTGCGACGGGGATGTTTGAGATGGGTTATGCATGCAACCGGGACAGCCCATTTACCTGCTCAAATGCAGACAAGTATGTCTTCTGGGATTCTTTCCATCCTACCCAGAGAACGAATCAAATTATTTCCGATTATGTGGTTAAGAATGTCCTAAACAAGTTAATGTAATGTTATGAGCCCAATACTCATCGATATATCTGTGCCTCCATTAGTGAGTCCAGCGTTATAGTTAATGCATCCAGTTACATAATTTATGTTTCACCAACTTTAAAAGGAGTTCCTCCTGCTCCATATGTACAAGTTTGTGCTGTATAAGCTTAAGAAGCACTTTCACTTTATTTCTTCTCTACATAAATAATCCAATGAACTTCCATTGGGTTGGAAGAATTGGTAGTTCCCTTATTATTTATATTATATTAATAAACATTCATCAAACATAAGCGAATATTTGTTGATACATATCAGCTTTTTTAAAGATGGCAACTGAATTGACATAATGGGAAAACAATCTAACCAATATTGATCTTTTGCTCCATTTTAATTTAACAAGGAACCAACTTGCTTAGTAAAGCACATGTAGCAAGTATTAAAACATACTTGTACGGAAAGAGGGCAGCCTTGTAATTGAAAAATATACGTCTGCAATTTAACGCTTTATATAATTAGCAGGAAAATATATTCACTCTGTTGACAACTACAAATTTGCATAGGAAGTTCATTATACACACCAATTTTGTCCTCGAAAAGATTCCTTTTTGTTTCTTTACGCTTGCACATTTGAATGAACTAAATATTTCATATGGCTCTTTGCTATACAGTGGAACAAGCACAATGCATCACTATTAGTACCCCTAATTTATATCATCATCACTCCAACTCCCCTTACAATAACTAATCCTCAAAACATCTTATTGTCACTCACTTTACTATTTATCCCCTGCTTTCCCTTAAAATAAGGAACGACCTCAACTGTTCATCCTAAGTCATATAATTTTTTTTAGATGGAGAAAACATATTTAGAAATGGAATAATGTATCTCTCTAACTCTAAACATTTTATCTCTTCATACTTGTATTGATTTAGGAATCAAGATTATTTTGTTGGATGAAACTCTGATGTTTGAAAAGTCTGAAAAAAAGTTTAATTAAGTGCGAACAATATGTAATCCAAAGAGATAAGAGGATATAGACAATAAGGACTACAAGAAGCAAAAGAAAAGTCTTGCCATCCAACTATTTCTTCGTAATACAAGTGTATAAAGAGCTAGGTGGAAAGGATTCGATAGTTATAAGGACATCATTATAGGCCCCTTATACCAATTATTAGCTTATAGTGATGATTTTTGCATAATGGTAGTAGTAAATATGGATTGGTTTCCATACCTACAGAAAACAACCTATAAGAGATTATACTGCTCTTATAAATCAATGTACAAGGCATTTAATAAGACAACCTTGAAGGGATTGTAATGCTGCTTATCCTAAAAGATTGACTATAAAATTTTGATACCTCTAAAAATGTTTGTACCATCTAAGTTGTCAACTAGAGCTAATTGAAGGAAGATGGATGAGGGAGCATTGATGTTGCAAAACCAATAAGAAGAGGGAGTGATAGCAGACACAAGCACAAACCTTATAATGGGGATATAGATCTGCCTTAGCTAAATGCATTGCTAAGCAAAATGATAAAGTCTATTTGGACCAAAAAAAAAGGATCCCTTTAGCCCCACCCAAACTTATATTTCAAGGACTTAGACAAGAGAATATGGATAGAAATATTTGAATCAGCAAAACTTTGGGCAATGAAATGCTTGAGGGCTTTGTTTAATAAGAGACAATTAGGTTAATTATTTCATAGGATTGTTAGAAAAAGCACATGAGAACATAGAAGGTAGAGGTTGCATTCTCCAGATAGGCAATATAGATACTCACTCTCAAGTCACCCTCAAGTCCTCCAAGGATAAGGTTATAAATATGATAGTCCTCCAAGGCTAATGACAAGATGAGCATGCCATAAATTAAAAAGTCCCTTATAGGCCACCTTAATGAAGTTAGCATAATGAACAAGTCAATAAAGAAAAACTGAGAAGATTTCCTTTAACATCAGCCAAATAATGTTATATAATTCAAATGATAGCACCATGGTAATTTTTACAACCATATCAAACTTCTAAGTTGAAAAAGATCCCAATTGATAGTATTACATATTCCTTTATTTGAGTTTAGTGAGAAAAAACAAGATGAAAATCCTTTCAATGGTGGAAGCATACCAAAGTTATGCCATAAAAATTACTAATTCTCACGTAGTGAAAAGACCTACAATATTCAATATCACTTTATGAAGACCCATGTTATTACTCCTTAGAGTTATGATATTCCGTTATCGATTAACCATAACATTTTAAACATAATATAGGGTAGAAGTAGGTAAGAGGAGTATCAATATGATAAGTTAGTGTTATACAACTTTGCTTAGGTATGAAAAAAAAAACCTCATGTCTCATAAAAATTTAGGTCATAGATTGTTAATATCATAATAAATAACAATAAGAGGAACTTAAAGAGGAAGTGGAGAGAATCACAATAGAAGGTTATGTAAACTTACAACATTTTTAAGTGGGAAGAGTAATAGCCTTGAAAAGGGATAAGGTTGGGGAATTTTTTAACTAAATAAGATCACATTTTTAGGTAGGGCCTTCAACATGTTGAGGATTAATCCCTCGAACATCACTCACAAGATAAAAATTGATCCTAACAATAGTCTTATAAAGAAGAAAAAGGATTTTCATTGAGGAAAAGCAATAAGCAATAGAGGAAGAGATACAAAGGCTACATCAAACTTACTTTGTTAGAGAAGTGAAATATTTTTATTAGATTTTAAATGTAATTTTTATTAAGAAGATAAATAGGAAATTAAGGATATGCACCAATTTTATAGATTTTATCAAAGCATTCCTAAAGAATAGCTACCTATTACTTAGGTTTGCTTATATTGTGGATGCTACATTTGGTAATTGATGGCTTATATTTATGATGTAATAAATAACACAAGAGGAGAAAGGAGATCATACTACAGATCTGGGGCATTGATTTAACACTTTGAGAAAGTATAACCTAAGATTAAATCTTGATATATAATTTTTAGAGTATTAATAGGAAGAATTTTAAGGTTTAGAATGACACAAAGGAGCATTAAGGTCAACTCATAGAAGATTGAAGTAATTTTCAAATTGACAAATCCCAAGTCTATAAAATATATTAATGTATAACTTATAGAATCACTAGTTTATCAATTTTCTAATCTAAGGATGTGAATCATTATTTTCCTTTCTTCTAGATTTTGAGAAAGCCTAAATATTTCCAATAGAAGAATAATATGATTAATCCTTTGAGCAACTAAAGAAAATTAAGCCTTTAAGCAACTAGGACCTACCTATAACAAGCCCTCACTATTGTCCACTTCGGTCATAATTGAAGGTTTATATTTATATACTGCAATGTCTCTTGCCGTTATCATTATTGTTCATGTACGAGAGCAAGATAACAAAAATTCATATTTACTAAATTAGCTAGATTTGACTTGAAGTATAAATATGATATAAAATTTTTTAGAAGATGACTTATGTAATATTTAGTTTAATGTGAAGGTTCAAGTCTTATTTTTAGGCCTATGTTGTAAGTACTAGATAGACCTATATATGATAAAAAAAAGATATATGAGTTTGCTAGTTAGAAATGCCTAATTTTAGGGTTGTTTGAGGCTTATTGGAACTCATTACTCACCATAATATGGACAAAAAAGGAGGGTTGTCATAGCATATAATTCAGATAAATTTTTGGCGTTAAATTACCAATGCATTGACCAATGTGTTTATCTTTTAGTTAAAATTGAACGTATAGGAAAGGCCTGGTCCTCTTTTACGTATACATCCAATTTTGTGTATAAATTCAATTTTATGTATACATTCAATTTTGTGTTCCAAAGAGCTACTTTGTAGAATGATTTGGCACAATAAAAGAAAGTGGTGAATGATCCTTGGTTCAACATTAGTGAATTTAATTGAAAATTATTGGCTTTAAAATCTGAAGTTGAAAGAAGCTTGATAGACAATTAGTTGACCATATTTTATTATATTATATTATATAGTATAGTCAACTATTGTCTATCTATCTATCTATCTATCTATATATATATATATATATATACCTATATTTAATATATTTTTCTTATTTTTTGAGAATCTTTTTATATTTGTGGTACTTATTCTGATTCAAGTGTGTTTTTAGGTGATAATTGACTTCAAACTAAAAAGAGAAGAATTTAGGTTAAATCGTGCCACAAATAGAAGAATTAAAGCAACTTTGGACTTACACATCTGTGTATAATGACCATGTAAGTCACTATAAACGTGTGGAGCTTCAAAGATGCAGTTTATCCTCGTGTGAAGATACATGCTCGTGGATGTTGACGTAAATAGTCGTGTATGTGCTGTGTAAGCTTTTGTATGTAAAGGCAAGATTGATAGGTTTTTGGAGATACATGATCACCTACACGGTAGTGTAAGTGACCATGTAAATTCTAAAATATCTAGTTTTTGCTATAAAAGGATATTATGAAGGCTACAATAAAAGAGGAAGACTTTAGAGGCATCAGACACCAAAAGAAGAAAGAAAATACCAAAAAGAAGGGTTGTACTTCACAAATAAGAAGATAAAAGGTGGAAACATCAAGATCAACACTAGTTTTTAGATTTTATGGATTAAGGCTTCAAGCTAATTTCATTCTCTTCTCTTTTTTCTATTTCATTCCTAGTATGTTAAATATGAATAGTTTTATTTTGAACATGATTATGAATTGCTAAATCTTTTAGGGTTTATTCTTGACTTTTTTGTATAACATTTACTTGTTGGATTAAATATACTACTATCGTTTGATATTTGTTGTGCTCATATTTGATTTGAATTAAGGGAGTGAATCAATTTATTTGTGTTAAGTTGCACAATGAGAGTAAATTAATAGACACAAGTATCAAGTTAATAAGCAATTGAAAATAATTACTAGTAGTGAGTTAATTATCCTCAGGATTGCTTCAAATCCAATTGAGCAATTCGGAGTAGTTTCAAGAGATTGATAGATAGAAATTCAGTTTTCATCTATTTCAATTGAGATTACTTGATTAGATCTCAAGAAAAGGTAATTAAAACTTTTGGATATCCAGGATCAAACATAGTGATAAGTGCATATTTGTCTGATATTTATGTTTTAATTATCCCTTTTTATTCCTCTGGTTGATTCAATTATTGGGACTTAATTTGATTTAA